>JAJGOT010000975.1:0-7500 GCA_022457155.1 Cladopsammia gracilis
GTGGCAGGTCAAAACTGGGTGTGAGGTTTCCTTGTATGGAGATGAACATTGTGTAAAAATTTCATGGTCCTAGCCGTACTAGTTCCAGAGATATGAAGGGGGGTCCGAGGCCCCCCCCCCCCCCCCCCCAGTCACAGATTGCCCAAAAAAGCCCAGTCTGAATAGGGTTAATGAGTGTTTGGAAATCAGATGAAACACTCCTGACATTTTTGTATCCTAAATTTCTCCTTCTAAAGTCATTTTGTTTGAGAAGTAATATCAAACATTCGACACAGTAGTTCATCAGATTTCCAAACACCTCGGTGGATTAAAAAAATTTGGTTGCGCCTCGTTTTTCAACCCACTTCGCGGTGTTTAGAAATCTGCTGAAACACTGTGTGTCATGTTTAATATATTAAGTAACATGGGTTAATGGTGATGTTAGACTTCTGTAACGTTGTTTTCTTTACATTGTTGCTCATGACCAAAAGTGAACCGAATACTGTTTGCCGCGCGAAAAAGAGAAAATTGGAGGTTTGGGCGACAAAAAAAAATGCATTTAATGTACCGGCCTCGACCCCCGGTTGAAAAGGGCTAAATCTTTTCACAATCTTAGCGTGCAAATGCAGCCTTCTCTGATCGTTTCTGACCGCCAAGGTTTCGCGACATTTATTAGACGAAAGGAGAGTTGCTTGCAAGATGTCTAATAAACACCTATTGACAAAACATTTTCAGACAAGCATAGCCTGGTATTAAAGTAACGCCCTTTGGACTCGTCATCGGGTGCAGCGTAAGTTGGAATTTAGTATTGGAGAACGACCATGCGTGTAACATTGTCCATAAATTGACCAAGGAAGAACATAAATGTAAATAATACATTTATTATCAGACGGTTAGTATGAAATATTATGGAATACTTTATACCATTATCTGGTGTGTTTGACCTAGTGAAGACTCGCCCCAAAACAGAGAAATCATAGTTTACAAAGATTTATTGAACGGAGGAGAGCGTTATTAGGTTCAATTATAAGCAATGTGTTTATTAATAAATTTAAAAAAAAAACTTACACGCTGGATTGTCCAAAGATTTTCACAAGAAAAGAAACACAGATAAAAACATTTGTTAGTAGCATTAAAGTTTACTTTTTCAAAAGGGGATATGCCGCGAAGTCATATTGCTTTTTTTAACCGCGCTAACATTATTGCTCAGTTACTTTCACTCATGCACAGAATTATCTTTGAACATTCAATAGGAACATACAAAATAAATTCATGAAAAAAGGATAAACCACAGATATATCTTTTTTACGCATTTTTAAAATGCAAGAGGCAAGAACCTAAAAGGACTTCGTCTCAATAAGTTGCAACCCATTCCCATCTTGGCCATCCGCAGTATTCAGGAAATAGAAAACCATTTCCGTGTTTTCAAAAAGTTATGGTAACACGAGTGAAAGTTTGTGCTAAATATGAGTGTGTTACCATAACTATACGGAGACACAGATTAGTGAGAACGTTTTCTGTTGCTTGTAAGAATAAACTCCAAGAAAAGAAGGATGATAGAGGAAAACAAATGTTTATTTTCGGATATGAACATACACATTCTAAGTACGCATTCAATTTAATGCGTTAGCCAATCACCAAATGTTTGGCACCTTTGGTCGTGTCTTCAGTTGTTTTTCAACTTTCTTAAAATGAATTTTCACTTCAGATGCTTTTATACAGCAAACTGAAATGATAAATTTAATGTATTTGCTAAAACTCGAATCCAATTTTCGAGAAAAGCAGAGCGACTACATGAATTTACTGAATTTACAAGAATTTACATGAATTTACTGAGCAACAGCTTCCACGACCGCGACGGCTTGTATTAAAAACACTCGAACACTGCCGATGATTAGTGCGATGGTACACGCGAGGAAAACATACTGCACACAGGGATACCAAGGAGGAACATTTACGAAAAATGCTTGGAATGCGTTGTACTGTTTTCCCATATCATTTTAGTGTCTTTACAGGGAACCCAACAAGGAATGTTAAAGAAAACGCTTGGAATGGCGTTGTACTGTTTTCCATATCATTTTAGTGCCTTTACAGGAAACCCAACAAGGAATGTTAAAGAACACGCTTGGAATGGCGTTGTACTGTTTTCCATATCATTTTAGTGTCTTTAAAGGAAACTATGTGAAAGGTAAAAATATTCCTAATTCAAAGCCTAAATTGCGAAACTGGGCAATTTCAAATCATTTTGCTCTCGGCGAACGCTAGCTTGTCTTTTTTACACCTCACACAGCTATTTTAATTTTTCAATAATTGACAAGTTTAAATCGCTGTGTGAGGTGTAAAAAAGACAAGCGGCACCGGCAGCAAAATGAAATTTGTTCAGTAAGAAAAGAGGATACCTTTAGAAAAAGGCTTTAGAGGTCATTGAGAAACAGGGTCAGTCCCCCCACCCTAAACATCTGCGATCATTCGAGACATCTTGTCACGTGACTTGGACCAATTAAAGTCACCTGACAAAAATACACTATTTATCACTTAGGAAAAATTCCGCGATGAAACTGAAAGCTCGTTAGCTTTCAAGAACAAGTTTTGATCCTGGAAAGGAATATACTTTAATCTTAAAAACTGATTTGAAACTAACCGGATCAGGAAGCTATATGATTGCCAAGAAGCTACCGTACTTATTCGAAATAGTGCCCAACTTCGAATAAGCGCCTACCTTGAATAAGCGCTCACCTCGAATAAGCGCTCACCCTGAAAGCCCAAAAAATTAATGAGCGCCCACCTCGAGTTAGTGCCCACCCCCCACACCCCCACCCTCCCCCCATAAAAAAAATCTTGTACCAGCTCAGCGTGAAGTTAGAGGAGCATCAATTCTGTTCCGAGTGAGAAATGCAGAGCTGACTGACAGTTGCTCAGTTTTTAAGACAGTCAATCAACTGTTCATACTGTTTACTCTGTGTTAATGTTCGCTGTTTCACTTTGTTTTGTTTGGTTGAAGCGAAATAAACGTTTTATCCGTTGTTTTGTTGTTCCCTAAAAATGTCCTCATTTGCTGAAAATATTGAAAACAAAATAAGCGCCCACCCTCGAATAAGCACCTACCCTCGAATTAACGCGCACACCCCCAAAGTTAAATAAGCGCCCATGGTGCTTATTCGAATACGTATGGTATATGAGCAATTATAGAGAACCACTAGCTAGAAAGGATCATTTAATTGAATCGAAAAAGAAAGAGCGTTAAGCAGTTATGACGGAAAAGGAACTTGTTTCAAATAAAAGTCATGCATCGGTGTACTAAAAGTAAAAGTAAAAGTAAAGACACACTTACCGCCTGGTTTGTCCCAAAAAGATGAAATAGAAGGGAAAAAGAAAAAGTCAGTAACTGGGTGCAATGCCATAATTACTAAAAGATCATGGCTACTAGTAATATTACACGTACTTGTTTTTACACTTTTATGCTTATGCTAATAGCTTTAATAGCTTTTATGAACTACAAATAATTAATAACATATTACGCAAACCACTCAAGTGGATGAACCTTCGTTGATGCTTGGTAAACTACGGTAGACCCAAATTACTTTGAACCCTGGCTGTCTTAAAAGATAGACGTCCGTTTCGTGGGTGGGTAGATGGATGTATTGATGTTAGATGGATAATGGCTAGGTGGATGAAAGGGTGGAGGGGTGGATAGAAAAGTTCTTCAATGCCATTTTAAGCATAATGTATAACTACGTATATAGACCATGCTGTTTATTATCATCTATCTTGCCCTGATGCTTGTGTGCTGCTTATATTTAATTTGTGCGATAAGCAACGACAGTAATAACAGGGTATTTTTAAAGTTAGCTAGAACAAGTGATGTATGACCAGCACTGTTAATTTTCTATTATTTTTTCTTGATATTTTCTGTTTGTTATTGTTGTAGTTGTTTTTTTTTTTTTGTTCTCGGTATTTGTGACGCGGAATCTAGTGGATAGGGTACATATACTTGAGTTAATAAAAGGATATAAACACGCTTGACAATATATTTTCTTAAGACAGCCGTAATCAAGAGCATTTGAAGATACCATCCAAAACCTTTTGTCCTTTTCTAATCATCCCGGGTTTGTTTCACTCTGGCGTTGTTCCCCAACACAAACAGTAATAACACTATAAATGTACTTGTAGTATGTTCTGTAGTAGACCCTGCTGTCTCGAATCCTGGCAGCTCTTTTTACTTGAATTTGCTTCCTATTTCTTTAGTAGTTTTTGTACTATTAGATACCTTGAACCGGTTATTACTCGAATCTTTAGCTACCTCAAGCAAAGTGTTACGCGTGGCGTAACTTAGCACCTCTTATCTCGAACTGGATAGGAGTAAATGCGATGTAAACCACAGGCATACCATCCTCTGTTTGAGTGGTGTGTTACTATTGCGTCATCTTGCAACGAACTACAGGCTTATTGTGGCGTTTGAGATTTCTTCCAGAAGTGCCTTTAAAAAAAAAAACAAATCTACGCTATCGGAACTTTATTAAACCATACAGATCGAGATGACTCATTAAGAGACTGTGCAAGGCGTCTTTTTGCGAGGTCACTTTACGGCCTCCGGCCGAAAAGAGAAGGAAAGCACGTGAGTGCTCCGCGATCGACAGATCAAAACACAATTGGCCAAAAGTGACTTCCGTTTAGTTAGGAGCAGAAGTTTAAAAATTTCCTTGCGGGGAAGGGTTAGGCTTTTGAACTGCTGACCGGCAGCCACGATTGGCTGATTTCAAACATATTTTGAATTCCTTTTGTCCTCGAGATTAGCACTTATCATGTCGAGGAAGCTACTAAGAGCACTTCAGCATCGCTCGGTAGAAATTGAAGGGATCAAACTCAAACTCGGTAAAGACATGGCAAAATATCAGAAGCTCAAATCAGAAGCCGCAATCCGTCTGATGATCGATAAGTTTAACTTGGCTGCTGCTGGCCATGTTGCCTACCTTGTTCTATTCTTCTCTCTTCGGCCGGAGACCGTAGAGCAATCTCTCAGAAAGACGCCTTACACAGCCCAGAATGACAGAAACTACCTTACATGACTCAATTAAGATTTAACATAAACTTAATAGAACCATACAGATAAAGATGGCCCTGAAAAATCCGCGCTAGTGGAACGAATCTCAACCGCCACAATAAGCCTGTTGTTCGTCTCAAGATCCGTGTAGTAACAAACCACTCAAACAGAGGATGGTGTACCTGTGGTTTATCAGATGATAACAGGAAACGAAGGTCGTGTTCAATTGAAATTAACCGTTTTTGTTTTTTTTTTTTGTTGTGTTCTTTGGAAATATAAACGTTTTTGGTTCGTTCGGTTGATCAACGTTTTTAATCGGCTATGACCTTGGTTGAAACGGTTGAAAAGTACTTGAAGCAACCGCTGCACTGTCGTTTTCGCAGGCGTTTTTGCTGTGAAGCTCAGTGTTCTGTTCTGCACGCTAAACTAAGACTTAACTAATTCAAACATTGAATAAAGATGAGGTGTCCGACTAATTACTATCAAGAGAAAACATATCATTTTCTCTTGTTACTGTACAAATCAGAGAAGCGTTCTTCAGCAACTGAAGGTGCACTGGAATGACATCGCGAATGTAACAAATTATATCTCACTGTGTTATACCAATGCACGAAGCTATAATATTTTCATTTTCAGACGTTAACAAGAACAAAATTAAAGCGTTTGGGATTAACAGAATTTTAATTAATTAATTTCAATTTTAAATATTGTCTTTTGTTAAAAAAAGCAATATTTTTTTTAACTGCAAGGTTTAATTTACAATACCTTACAACGTAATTTTTACTTAGCAATATAAAGCTCATGGCTTTATGTAAGCGAATTTGAATTTGAATTTGTTTTGTACCTGAAAGACAGAATTAAGTAATCTGGTTTTCAAGAAGCTCTAAACGAAGCAATAGCTTTTTCTTCAATGGAAGTGGCCAGGAATCTTCCTCCTTTTCCTATTTTATCTGGTAGAAGCTCCAGAATATTTCGGAGATACTCGAGAATCAGGAAGCCAGTATAAAGTATTTCTATTCAAACGAAAATTTCGGTCCCTCAAAAAAAAAAACTACTTACTCGAATGAGCCAGTTTTACAAGCGGCAGGTGTCCGCTAATTCAATAACAGAAGTGCCGCTATAAACCTCTCATGTTCATCTTCATACTGACACATACATATACATACAGTCACGCATACATAGTTTACATGTTTATTTATTCAAGAAAGCACAACTAAATAAAATACAAAAGAATATCGTCATAAATCTTCGCATTCACATGATTAATTAATTTTGTCTTCTGAAAACTCTGATCAAACAGCGAATATATGCTATAGAGGCTTTGCACGGCAGCCATGTTGCATGGCAGGAACAATAGATTCTTTTCCCTATGGGAAAGAATGTTCTTTCTAATGCAAAACATTTTCATTGTTGCTGCCATGCAACATGGCTGCCGTGCAAAACCTCTATTTCGCGAATTCCCGCGAACTTGTTTTGCCGCGTTTACTTGAGAAAGCCTCGTATAACTATTCGTACTCACGACCGTCTTTCAACTGAAAACGCTTAGAAAAGTGTTTTATCGGGGCGCCTTAACCAAATCAACTAAAATCGGTTGAGGTTGAAACGGTTGATCCCAATAGAACACGACCAATGAGTTGCACAGTTATCACGCTATTCGCCTTTGATGTGAAAACCTACTTGAATTGTCTACAAGAGTAACCTATGTTGAGAAACGTGTTCGCCAAATCAGAGCAAAAGAAATACTTTTTAGCGATGAAAAGTATATATGGTTAGCCGATATTTTGTATAGAGCAGACACTGCAAACAGCGATTGACCTCGGCATTCAATTTTGCTACAAAATGTTACACTACTCTCGGTTTCTCGAGCCTCCACTATTTCGTACAATTTTCTGTTTCGCTTGATAGTTCGAGGTAGTGGGGTCTAGTGTATTTGATACTTTATTAGAATATTAATACTGAATGAAAATGAAAGTCAACTTACAACCTTGTTTGTCCCCAGACGTTCATGTGTGAAAAAGACAACAAATTAAGTTATTTATGAGAAGTTCTTTTTAAAACCTTAGAGTGGTCTCACACATGTTATCAGTGAAATAATATAATTAGACAATAAGACACTATAGACACTAATTTCATTGGTTTCTTTTGTTCTCTTTTGAATATTTAGCAATGACTGACAAAGTTTGTTTCATGGGCAAATCACTCCAACTATAGAACGAGAATAATTTGGTGAGAAAAACAGTTGCGACATTGAATAAGCTGAATGTTTGTTTGGCGTTATTAAAACGTATCGATATCCATGCAAATAACTGGATTTGTCCCACCACTGAGATGATTACACTTTCGCATGAAAAGTGACTTGTACAGTAACGTTAATGAAAAATTATTTTATGATCATGTAAGCCAAAATTAAAGCTGTACAGTCTTTTCAATTTTTTATCCTCAATTACGTTAGCGTCTGTATAGTGAAAGGGGACACATCA
>JAJGOT010000975.1:12500-126407 GCA_022457155.1 Cladopsammia gracilis
AGCTCTGATAGTTAACAATTGATACAGTACACTGAGGATATTAAAACTTATGACCGCTATGAAAATAATAAAAATTTATTAGATGCTTCTTGCTCTCACAGTTTCTGAATTCCGATCAAGGAACTAGCGATTATATAACAGATCGTGACAAACTGCGTATCACTAACAATCTACCGGTTTTGACTGTATACATACATGCAGCATATGAACTCCAACTTGTTACGACGATAATCACTTATAAACTCCGTAATTTTGAAACAAAAATATAAATAAATTTGAACGTTGTAGCTGTTTTATTTTAAAAAAGAGATTTTTTTAGTCATCGTTTCATGGGAATTTGTCAAAATGAGTCGAAGTGAAATGAGGCGACGACTTCTTTAACAGCGTGGACGCTGGACAGTATTTAGATGCTACAAACCTACCGCTTACCACCAAACTAAAACAAAAATTCTGACTATGATGGACGAATAAATGGTTGAAGAAATAGGTCCATTACCCGTGACAAATTAGATTGGGCGACTTGAATAAGTACCAAAAGGTATTCATTTTTAGGGTGGTGGCGGCGGGGTTATGGGTGAACAAATGCGGAAAACAGGGAACGAAAACGTACAGCAAAGTGAAAAAAAAAAAAAACAGCAACATATTTTTGATTTTCAAGAACACATGAGAACAAAGACCCCTCTGGAAGACCTTCACTGTGAAATGTTGGTTAAAGGCGCTGTTACACTAGGCAATGTTTCGTGCAACTTGTCTCGCAATTTTGTTGCGACACAAGTTGCATGAAAAATTGCCCAGTGTAACATACCCCGCAACAAACATTTCTCGCGATTTTTTTGTTGCCGCAATCGTTGCGAGAAGTAGAAGTCGGTTCTACTTTTCGCAACGATTCTCGCCACGCCGCAACGAATTTTTCAAGCGTTGCGTAGTGTAACACGTTTCCTGCAACTTGTGTCGCAACGTTTTGTGACTTTAGCCAATGAAATTGCTCCTTTCACCGTCGGGCGAGACAAATTGCAAGAAACATTGCCTAGTGTAACACCCTCCAAGCAACTTGTCTCGCAGCATCGCAACGCACGGTTTTTAGTTATTGCGAGACAAGTTGCACGAAATATTGCCTAGTGTAACAGCGCCTTAAGGCAAACTTGGAATAAAACTTTGCGCTACTCAGATGCGTGAGTTGACAGGTTCGCACCTTATTAATTATTACAATAAACTCTCCCTGGATTAAGTGTCCATTACAAGGGCAACTTTCTCGTGATGCTGTCCATCAGTTTGTCTAAAGTATGATATGGTTTCTCTGTCCCAGTACATTAATATTGTAACTCATCACCTTACTCATCCACACGCGATGTACGCCTTGGCTTACACATATATAATATTAATCAAGTTTGTAGTGCAACCAGCGACAGAATCCGGAACAGAAATGTTCTGTCCGGTTTTAATATCATTGATGCTGCTGCTCGGATTGGGTATTAGTGGCACTGCTGTCTTAGCTCCTGGTTGTCCTTCTAAGACTTCTAAGGCTTCTTGATCTCTTCAGGTTTCCGTTGACTGTTTCTTCAGCGACGGGTTTTATTCTTATATGTCAAGTTGCTAACCCAGCCCATAATCACAAGCCTGGGCGGGAGGTTTGTTTTTCTCGCCTGTTCCATCACCGTAGACCGCCAGTGTTAATTATACCTGACATGAACACAAGTGCCACGTAGTGCCGCGTGTCCTCAGGTAAGACACCGGGGAAAGGACTCGGCTCTTATTGGGCGACCGATCGACTTCTAATAGACAACTCCATACTCCTTAATATACGGATAGAATTTTAATATGTCTTCCGTTCAATTCACAGAATAAACAGCAGTTTCAAAAGAATAATTCAATTATAAATGACTTGTTGCATTGCTGTTTTAAATGCACCCTTACGAGAGCAAAAGACATTTCCGCAGCAGTCAGCCGTACACTGATTGTTAGCAGTCAATCCCTGGACATGGCGGCTATGCTAATGAAACTAAGGGCGCTTATCAGTCATGCAGAACTGGCCGGCCGAACTGATCAATTTGTAAAGGAGGGAGATTGTGCCATTATTTGTTAGAACTGGTCGGCCAAACTAGTGAATTCGTAAATTCTGACAAATGGTAAGCACCCTAAGAAAAGAAGTTACAGGAAAGCCTTCATTCGATCAGACGCAAAATTTCAAGCTATAGTGTAGCACTAAATTGACCGCCATGTTGCGACACGTTAACTGATGGTGTGTGGATGTTGTATCATCGATTGTATCAAGTCTATTTTACTCAAATTATCCGGCACGCATCAACTTAAAATATGCACCATTTGTAGGGATTTTGAGGGGAAAGATAATAAAGTATGTATGTATATAGTACGGTCGCACGTTAGAACAAATCTTGCAACACTATTCCGCACACATGTAATACGGGATACTGATTCGCTACAAGACGGCAAACATGGCGGACAGAAGCATGAACAATTCAAAAGGTAAGAATACGAAAAGTGAAAAGCCGAGAAAGGGAACAAAATGAGTAAGATACCGGCCATTTTAAGCTTTAACTGCTCTTTTCAGCGTTGGTGGACCACAAAAATCGAACAGAAAACATTTCTTTGTTCTTTATCATCATGTACGGTTCTTATATATGACCAAACTGCCACAGCGTGAAGTTGTGTACTACGGCAGAGTATTTTTACTCGGCAGTTTTTAAAAAACTGACGAGTAAAAATGCACAGCCGTATTACACAACTTTTCGCTGAATGAATTGTTTATTATATAACAGTCCCTTTCTCCTAAATCTAATCTTTGAAAGTGTTTTTCCTAGCACACGGTTAGAAGAGTGTAATCAAAATTAACGTGTCATATTTGCACTCGTTTTGATGCGTATTTGCACCCTAAAATGCTATGTCGACTAATAATTGTTTTAATTACGCCAACCTTGTTTCAGAATACTACTGACACTACAGATATTGAACTTGACGTTCACATTTTTCACGAAAAGATTTTGCGAAATCAGTCTTAACGTCAGCAGTCTAATCATTGAGTGACCATATTTTTTTCTTTTCCCCTATTGTTGAATTATTTTTCTCTTTTCTTTTATGCTTGCATTGTATCAATTTCTTTTTAACGGGTTTTTGTTTTGATCAATTGAAATAAAACTAAACAAGAATAAAACAAAATAGAATTTTAAAAATAATAATTAGATGACAAGGAAAAAGTTATATAGTTTCAGCATATTTTCTATCTCACTATATTTGTCTACATTTCTGTCATCGTATTGATTCACATCTGATCGTGCGCGGCTTTGTATTTTTCATATTTTCATTGTCACGCCTTATTGCGAGTATTTGACCGCTCCTTCTTTCGAAATGTTCCACCTGTTTAATCAGCTTGACGCGACATGATGTTGTAATACTATGCAGCATTGTGCAAGATGATACGTGATCTTTTTTGAATAGGTTACTATTGACATGCAAACCAAGTTGGGATCATTCATAAGCACAAAGCAGTAATGTCCTTTAAGTTGACGTACACACAGAAGCGCCTTACGCAATAATAACGACCTTACGTTACTTAAAAAATGAAACGCCGCACATTATACTCACATAAATTTTAGAGGTACTTACATGCTAATTTTTCCGTAGAATTCCACATGAAAGACAAAAAAAGAATATCGATCATTGGAAGAACTATTGCTTTTAGTTTACTTCTTATTTTATTTATCCACCTGTGCAAAAGGAACTTTCTGTAATAAATCCAGCTCCAACAACTTTTGCTTGTGCACTAACCGTGATTCAGCTTTTCAGTGACGTTCAACTATTAGAGTGATTCACCCGCGGAAGGCACAAGCCCCTAACTGACATAATCTAAAATATATTTCAGGGTTCTGCAATCAATCACTGCAAGGTGCAATTGACCAGTACAAAGATACAGTGATAACTGAATCATCTTAACCCTCGGACATACACGCAAACTTCAAAGATGCTCTTGACATTAAGGGGGGTGGCACCAACCCCCCCCCCCCCCCCCCCTCCCCAAGTTGTACGTCCGAGGGTTAAATTTCTTGGTTCAAACAAGAGCGTATCATGCATGTACAGCGTGAAAGGACCCTTACCATCTAATTTGTTCCAAGAAATCCATATGAAAAAAGAATAACAAAAGATTGTTTTAATATTTTTATATCATACATTAAATTAAATTATCATTTGGCTGGTGTATGTTGGTAAAAAAACAACATGCTTCGATAGGCTAAATTCATGGCAGGATCTATGCCCAACGGCATTATGGCGGATGTTATTGTCCGGGAAATACGTTAGCTAAGAAAAGAGTAACGATTAAATGTAGTTGACGATGTATTTGTATTAACCTCTTTAGGTCCATTGGAATTAACAAAACTGACGCATGCACATACGGCTACAACTTGCTGAAATAAATAAGGAAGTTAAGGACGTAGAAACATGAGCAACATTCAATGCTAGGTTTTTCAAATTTAAATCTCCTCTCAGGCAAATTGTTTAATTTACTATATTTGTTTTTATAATCATGCTATTTAATGTACAATTACAGTGCACAAAGTTACACTGATGAAGTAAAAAAAACAGTCCGTGAAAGGACACTTACTGTCTGTTTTATTCCAAGAAATCCACATAAAAAGAAAAAAATAAGACAACAATGAAGTAAATATTATATAGGCCGTGTTTTCACGAGCGAGCAAACCAGGTCGCTTAAGCTTGTCGGCAATTAAACAACAAAGAAGGGCATTGTATTGTCGTTCTTTTGTGTTCTAATTTTCTATTGTCTTAACAAAAGAAAATATATCTACAGGAATGTTAAGCGAGAAAAACCGCCTCGTGAAAACACAGCCATAGTGCTTTTGCAAATAACAGTGCAAACAAACTTTTCAGTTTTACGGGGCACCGACTATTTCATCTTAATAAAGACTCATTTCGCACTAATGCCGACATCGGCTGCCATGTTTTTCTCTTCAGTCACCACGAGAACACCCAGGCCCGGTACGTTCTAAAAATAACATTTTCATCTGAATACGGTATGTGTGGAAAATATACTTTCTCACTGCACGATTTCTTGCTTGTCAGATAATTGGCGCATTTTTTTATGTTTTTGGTTCTTGCCCTTTTGGTATTTTTGGTGTAATTTCGCACGTTTTTTTTTTTGTTTCAACTTTGATGTTCTTATAAATATAAATTTCATTAGTGTTGTTCAGTATTTACATTTTGTGAGTTTTCAAGCATAACTTAATTATCTGGTCTTTATAACCGTTTTGCACGGTAATATTGGCTTAGATCCTTTACGGTAGTTCTTCAATATATTTTTTTTTTTTTATAAAAATACTTTATTGTGAGCTTTGGGAAATTGCTCAACAATGAAATAAAGAAAAATAAAAGAAAACCTTCGCCGGGAACCTGATACCGACGCGTATGAGTCGCGTATGAGATGAGGAAGTAATACAAGTCAGTGGGCCAAGTAACCGTGCGCACAAAAGCCTGAAAAATCTTGAATATACTTTTGAGAATCTGTAGTGAAATATACTGTCTCATGCAATCGGTGGAGTGGTTACCGTAAAATAGAATATGGTGTAATACTCTCTAAATAGTTTGCTTTCTTTGGTCTGTGTTGGTGTAATGTAGGCAATGATCATTGTAGTGTATTGAGTGTTAACGCGCACGTTGAAGCGAGGGAATGAATGAAATGTTAATGCACACGTGAGATTCCTTATTTGCATGTATATAAGTACGGTATGTTGTAATTTATTCGGTTAGTTCGCGTTGTGAATCGGAGCTGAAATGGACATGTAACGCTCGGGGATAAACGGCGTTTTTATTATTAACCGCGTGGTTCTACAATCATCACACCTTGCTTCACTAGTTAAGTAAAATCATTCTTTATATGAGTTTGTTTGAAGTCAATTATTTGGCAACCTACTTTCCAAAGCCAGATGGGAGGTTACATAGGCGTCTTATGACAAGATGACAAGATGACAAGCAATCCAGGTCTGATTGTTGACAAAGGAATCAACAAGCTGGAGATAAATTACCAAAATCCACGCCCTTTTTTTCGCGCCACTTAATTCCAATTCAAAGAATAGCCGTTTTGTGATGTTGCGGGCTCGACAGCGACAAACAGGGAGCTTACCGAACCACGACGGCGACGTTTCCCTTGGCGTTGCCGTCGTCGTTGCGTAAGCTCCCTAATAATAAGAAGAACACGGTGGATTATGGAGGAAATAAAAAAATGCCTAACGGTGAAAAAGACTGTTGAAAAAGCTAATACATGTTCAGAATGTTTACCGTGCAATTTTTACGTAACAAACAAACAATGACATACAGCGGGAGAAAAAGGGCAAAGGACAATAGCAGAAGAGAAAGAACATCGAAGATTCGAAGAAATAACAACCGAAGATTCCATCATGATCAAACCCAAATGAATGAGTCTTCGATCGAACAATTCCACGACTAACATGTTTTTATATTGTTTTCACAGCGCTTTTTTGCGAAATAAAATCGGAGCGAATTGTGAAAACCTCAGTCATGATTAGAAGATGTGCTTGAACTAACTAGTAAGAAAATTTGCATAGCTTCATAAAAACAACAGTTGTTTCTTTTTAAACATGTTAAACTGGGATAAATAGACCACTACCCGTGAAAAATACAGAATTGCAATAAAACAACAAACACTTTAACCGGCATAAGCTTCCACAAAAAATAGCTCATCAAAAACAATCTAATAGAAAAAAAAAAAAAAGGCGAAAAGCCGAAATGAAATGACTTGAGATGGAAACCTGTTTGAAGCAGGCGATCACAAGGCTGTGTCGAAAATGCGGGGTAAGGGATGAACAAATATCAAATCAAATCAGTAAGAGAGTAAATATAAATATAAATGAATAAAATACCTAAACAAGAGCTAATTTTAAAGATAGGGAAAAACCTCGTTTCCATACTATCGGGACGAAATGTAAGGAGCGCGTAGGGAGGTGTTGCTTAAAGGAGGGGAGAGACTTATCTTCATACCATGGGGACCAAACGTAAATAACGTGTAGAAAGGTGGGGCTAAACGCGCGCACTCAAATCCCTTCCCTGTATCCTTGCGCTTAGCTCTAGTGTCTGCCATGCAGGGTACTTCACAACTGACAAAACAACACTTTTGTGTCTTCAGTCGAAAATCAAACATTTTTTTGGCAGCAAGCGCCATTTTCGTTTATTTTAAGGTCGCGGGGGACAGTTTCCGCTCATCAGTATGTATTTATGAAAAGAGTATGCACGAAGTGCGACGGCTGATACCGAAAATGCGCGAAATATTCACGAACAGGCTCTGTAATGTTTCTGCACGTGCAAAGCGCTGCCTGGTAAAATACACTATTTTTCAACGCATTGTTCTTTCTGCATGAAGTGTTGACAATTGCGGCCCGTGGATTAAAATTAGCAAAATTACCATAAATACGATAATTCGTGTTTGCTCGGGAAGCCTTCGGAAGCGTAAAAACAAGCAATTTTGTGTCCAAGAATTCAGCGCGGATAGAGAATTTCATGCGTTGAAACTGCAGGGAGGTAAACTAGGTGTATTGTAGATTGTCATATCTGACTCAATTTTTTTAAATAGGCTTTCAAACTGAAGATATGAGGCTTCAAATTCTAACATGGACAATTTTACTCCTTTAAAAGCTAATAACTTTTAATTGAAGTTGAAATCAAACAATCGGAGTCAGATATGACACAATAGATGTTTTGACGGATCAGTGAGTGGTTAAATTAACTTCCTTTGTGTTCTTCTCGAGGAGCAAACTTGGACACAAAACCACGTTTTTAAAAAACGTAACTTTAGTCGCTTACAGCATTGCCGCAAAGCGCGATCTCTTCGATAAAAAACAATTATTATGCACTTCCATTATTCGCCAATATCTCTGTTAAATTTTAGCGAAATCGGCTTCCAAACGTTCACGATATAACGTTTTTCAAAGTGACACCCCTGCCAAAATTTTGCCTTATGAATTTATTCATGGCCAAGTATCCCCCGCGACCTTAAGTAAAGCACTTCTCCTTAGACCAGACGGGATAAATGAAATTTTACATAACTGGAACAGTGCTAGCCGTGAGTGAATGTTTTCGTTTTGTATTTATCGAAGGAGGATGCAATTGATTAATTTTATTTTTTATAATTTACTGTAATTAATCGCTGCACACTGCCACTCGACAAAGATTTTCCTTAAGAAGTTTTTTTTTTTGCTACTTTCTGCGATATGGCGATGTTTTAAAAATGCCTTCGGTTTACAGATTTTTTTGTTACGGTTCTGAGTCAGGAGCTTAAATAAGCTCCTGTCTGAGTATGTTTCGATGGCTTCCTTTTTAGCTGAAGGTGGAGTTGTCAATTAGAATGAATAAAATCTTTGGTAAGCAAGCCCGCAGACTCACAGTGGAAATTTGTTTTACTAATTTAAAGATTCTGTTTTTTTTTATCCTGCACTCCATACATTCCACCCCGCACCCCGAATTTTCTGTTAAAATGTTTTACTCGTGTGGCATCTGAGTGAAAACAAATAAACGCGTGGCATTTATTTAATTAATCATTAACTAAACCTGTTTTCCACAAATGCTGTGTCTCTAATTTATAAAATTAAGATTCACTATTCTCTTAAATTGATTGTCAATGAGTGATTTTGTCTCCCTAAGATTACAGGGTGGGCTGTTCCAGAGAGCTGCACCGCTATAGCTAAAGCTATTTTTAGCACTGGTGAAAAATCCACAAAAACTGATATCGCTAAAACTGGAGGACATTAAAAGAGGTCCAAATAAACAAAGTTCAGAAAACACTCATATGATCTTAAGACCAAAGTGCGTTGCGTCCGTCAAAAGAGAAACGAAGAGAGGTATCGATGTCATTTAGTGATTAGTCTATCATCTGCACAGAGAACATGTTAGTCGGTAATTTACTACAAAAACGAGAGTTAGCCAATTTCACTTTCGTTGCGAATAACATTGCCATAATGGGTAGCAGTTGTAGAACTGTGGAAGGAAACGCGAATTCAGGTAACCATGTATCGTGAGAACACTAAGTAGTTTTAGAAACTCGGGATGCGATGGTTCTACGACGCGGCCGTGGTTGTTGAAAGACCGTGACTAGAATGCTGTTCCGCTCACGCGAAAGCAACACTTGTAAACTGATTAAATTATAAGAATATTTTAGCAGAACAACATTTGTGTAAAAAAGAATATTTGAGTACACCAACTGAACAAAAACAAAAAACAACGAATACAAGTGTGCATATCGATCAGACAGAAGTTTCATTAAAAAGACAAGACTCATTTATGTTGACAAAACAACGCAAAATCGACTTTTTACCCTTAAAATTTTAGAGACAAATATTAATAGCCCTTCAGATTCATCGCACTCCAGATTCATCGCACTCCAAATAAAGCCAAGTACTCGCTTGTTCGCGTCAACGTTTTTGTCATCGAGTGCGAAGAATGAAATAAGCTTCACGTAGAAGAACGCGATCGATTTGTTCAGTACCGGCGAATTGCTTTCAAACATTTTTAAAACTTTAACCAGGGGTCAATTCAATAAAACTTTTACAAGTGTCATACAAGTGTAGCCATTGTTTCAGAGGTTCAAAAAGTTTTATTGAATTGACTCCAGATTTTAAACTAAATGCCTTAGTTTTCAAATGAAAAACACTAAATTGTTAATTCGCAATTGTTTGGAGTTCATTTGATCCTTCTTCCTTGAATAATTAAAGGCTTACCCACGTTTTATGCAGAACATCAAAACCTCAAAACCGTCACGTTCTCTGCGTTGCGCATCACACGTTGCATGTTGCACATGCGAGGCATGTACAACAAGCCTTTTCTGCTACAAATTACTTCCTGCCGCGTCGTAAACATGGAGCCGCCGCGTCTGTATCTTTAACTCTCTATTCCGACGAAGCCTTCCAGAATTTCTAGAGATGGTTAATGGAGTTGAGTTTCTCTTGACGCGGGAAAAAGTGTGGCCTCAGGACCACGTGTCACTGGGCAATATTCCAGTCGGTGACCAGAAGAAAAGAAGAAAAAGCAGACGCGAAATGTTTGCATGACGTCAGCGTCTGAACCTATCCGCCGAAGAAGTCAGTTGCTCGGTTCTTGGGATATCGTGACAGCTTGCGAGTGGCCAAGGGGCGTCGAAAACTGTGAGTCAATTAATTACATACCTGTCAGATCTTTGCAATAGGAAATTACCAACGATCAAATTAAGACCGCTGTATGTAAGAGTCCTTTCAAAGCGTGTTAGCTGCCTTTGACTGCTAGATACGCTTGGTTTCCGGACAGACGTCGATATCTGACCTAACAGTGGATCGCTTTACCCTTTATCAGCCACTTTTCAAATCAGTTGGTACTGATTTTCATTCTTCATTTCAAAGTAAGTGGTCGAAATCTCGTAAAAAGTAAAAGGGCCTGGTTGCTGTCATGTGTAAAGTGGAAAGGATCCTGAGTGACATTTTAAGGTGCCCCGCCCATTTATTTGCCTTTGCTAGGATCGGAATCTCAGATGCCTCGTGGACTGTTTCGAAAGGATGATTTGCTGATATCGAGTAGATGGAGATAAGTGCAATATCTTGCCGGCATTTTGGAGAAAAGGGTCACTAGGGTCAAGAATGGCAGACACCTAGCTGTTGGCGATGTAATTCTACTTTCCTCCAAGATCTCCCATTGCAACTTGTGGCCTCTTGAAAAACTATTCGAATTCTTCTCTGACAAAAACGGTTTCAGTTGTTCGTGAAAGTGAACGTAAAATTCAGCCGTCTTTAACAGGCAAACCAACAAGCTTTGCTTATTTGTGGAAACTAAAGTTCCGCACGTGTTGCAAGATAAAACTCTTGAATTAAAAAAAAGAACTTCCCACGCTTTTCAACCTAACTCATCCTCCCCCGTCGCTAAAATTTTGCGATGCACGCTCCCAAAAAAAATCAAAAAGTCGGTAAAGTGAAAGCTTAACTTTAGTGAAGCGAATTTTTTTTCTAAACAGGCATTTGTTCACCTCGTTTATTTGTTTTGTACCAGCTCTAAAACTTTCCTTGTTATCTTCTTGTGATTTTGCGAGAGCTAGGGAAAAAAATAGCCAAACGGCCCGTTTCCATGGTAATGGTCCGTACTGTAAAATCCCGACCAAAAAGTAGTCAATCAGAACACTCCATTTAGACTGGAGTATTGCTTGCCATATAATAAATAAATTTATGTTTTATACCGCCTCTTCATTTATATATATATATATATATATATATATATATATATATATATATATATATATATATATATATATATATATAGACGGTTTTGAAGGTGCTGCCTGAGCCAACGAAAGATGTCATACCAAAAGGATCACAATAATGGATTCACAGTCCGTATTGGAGTGCGCAACTATTTTCCCTTTCACCTTTTGGGCTAAATAAAAGACAAGAATTTCATTCAAAAAATCGTATTCATTACAATTAAATTCAGGGAGGTTTCATCACTAGGTTGTGATTTTCTTATAGTGAATTTTTAGCATAATTTTTTTTTTTTTATCGCGTTTTGTAATTGTCTTAAAGTTCAAGGGCCTCGTTCGGGAATTTGTTATTTTTGTGCTGGCCTCGTCACTCAAAGGCTCTGAGTGTGGAATTTATTACTCATTGTTTAAGGACCCTGCTCAGGGATTTTGTTGTGGCATTGGCCTGTATGATTGTTCAGAGCCCTGAATGGGAAACTTATTAAGTTGGGACTATTGCATAACTTTTTCTATTTTTGATTGTTTTTCTTAGTTATTATACCTTTTGTTAGGTAAATGTAGTTCATTAGTATTATTTGTGGCAATTGTGATTTGCCTTTGGTTTAGTCTCGTTATCACTTCTATTATTGTATTATTGTTGTAATTTTATTTTTGTTACGTAATTTATCAGTAGTTTAACATTAAGTCATTGTTGTAACCGTATTTAAGTCTCATGTGTAACTTGTCTGTATAACTGATGAAGGTCGAGAGACCGAAACGTTTTTAAACTAAATTTTTATTTTTTATACCAAAAGTTGTCCATTTTCGGTCTTTTTAACTAGTTTTTTATATATATATATATATATATATATAATTTTATATATATATTTCCTTTTCGTTAGCGTTTCTTTGCTTGCGTTTCGTAAGTGTTTTCCTTATAAAGTTATAAGACTTTTAAAACTTTTTGTGTGGAAAATGTTTTTTCTCTTTTACAGACTTTTGCCAGTCGCACAAAGTGTACAGCTGCAGTTCTAGGTTTTGTTCCATTCCAAAATATTGATCCCTCAGACGTGACATTTGCTCCGGGCGTGCGCGTTACCAAAATTAACTATTGCTCAAAATTATGTATGTATGCGCTATTGTTTTGCTTTTGGATTTCTATTGTTTTGCGCGCTTTTGTTTTAGTTTTAAGAACGGTATGCATAACTAATGTCTGGGGTAAAACGGAAATCTTTCCGGCTGAAAAGTGCAAAATGACGGAGGTTTTTTCGCTCGAACCAAAGCAAATTTCCCACCGAAATGTTTACTAGATTCCAATCTTATTTCCAAAACCGAGTGTGGATGTTGACATTGCGCCTGTTAGAATGAGTTAGAACGCTTAAAGCGATGACCGCGCGGTCGAACTCCATATTTATATAATCCTTTATACGAAATTGCTCACCTCAAAGTAAAAATGACAGTACTTTTTTTAAAAGTTTTTAAAATATTCTAACGTTTCTAGATAGAATAATAACTATATTACTGGAATCCGAGTGTGGATTTCCGAAAAGTAATTCATAAATTGCCAGGCCATGCATTGACAGAAGAGCATGCGAATAGATACAGACTAATAGAAGCCAAAATTGGCTCAGTCGAAGCATAGTGCACTGAAAAAATGGCAAAATGACGGTTCTTTTCTCTCCAACTAAATAATATTTCCCACCGAAATGTTTACTAGATTCCAATCTTATTTCCAAAACCGAGTGTGGATGTTGACATTATGCCTATTAAAATGAGTTATACCGCTAAAAGCGATGACCGCGCGGTTGAACTTCATATAAGCCTTAACTTGACATGGGTCACTTCAAGGTCAAAATGACGGGACTTATTTTTTAAGTTATTAAAATATTTTAACGTTTCCAGATAGAATAATAACCAAATTACTGGAATCCGAGTGTGGATTTCCGAAAAGTAATTCATAAATGGGCGAAATTTTGATTTTCCCTTAAAAAATGGCGTTTTCACAGTGATTTTAAGGGTCAAATTGGGGGTCTGGGGACGAGTTAAAAAAGACAGAGGCAAATGTCACCCAATTTTTTTGCCATGTTTCCTTTTCGCTGTCCCACTAAGCAAAGCACAGTCGTCTTTTTGGTCAGTTAATTGGTCAGTTATCGTTGTCGTAAGTGATCAACTATTGTCTTCGTTTTATCGTTTTTTGTGTTTTACTTATTGTGCTCTGATCTTATTACGGTACTTTCATTTTTGTTTTTCATTCCAGCTGAAAAATTGGTAGAATTTCGGTTTTCCATAAGCTACTTCTTTGATCGACCGATTTGTCAGCTACACTATATAAACAAATCTCAGCTTCACTAGACATTTCGGATAATTATTGACCTTCGTTCGTTTGATGTGGCCCTTGCTTCTCTCGGTCAGGTCGGCCACGATAGCTGGCTAATGCTCATCAATAAGGTTAGGCCCTCGCGTTCAGTTAATAAGAAGTTCATGGGGTTTCTTATAGATCATGTAATTAAAGTACTCTAACTAAGTTTTGTTTAAGTTAAATAAAACAATGCATATATTGAATGAAAAAGAAACAAAACTTACAAAAGGAATAGTCTGTTTAAAAGAGAAAAAACCTTACAAACTGAATTGTTCGAGTGTATAAATTCCACGTTTTATTTTTACATGGTTTTGGTAACTGCTTAGTTAATTATTTCTCGGAAATTCAGAGTTTACGATGTAATTCGTATGGTGTGAAAAGGGTTCTTTTAAATTGTCTATTAGTTGTTAATTGTTATACAGTTTTGAGGAGGGGCAAAACGTAATGATTAATTAACAAGCAGACTTGGGGCTAAGTGCGTTTGAAGTGTACTTTGTCGGAAACAAAGGTGTTCATACTAACATATAGCACCACTGGTACTGTTCAAAATTCACTCGCGCTCTTATTTTACACTCTTCAGTTTCCAATTTCTCCAATCTGCACTTTATTGGCAATTCATCTTCCTTTGACAAACGGTCGTGATTTTTTGTGAACTTGAAAAGCTGGTTCCCATCGTCAGTTTTCGTGTGGGTTGTTGGCAGGAGCCGGAAAAACACATTGTCGACATAAAATTTCAAAGAATGACACTGCATCGGCCGAAAGGTTCGTCGGGAGTCCAGAATGTTGTATAGCAGATGGTTTTTCGGCAGGTTGTTGTCAAACAAGAAGCAAAATGCTTATATCACCGGTTAATTAAAAAGGACGAAAAGGGCATTTTTCGGAACACGGAATCCAAGTGTCAAGTGTGTTCACTTATCTTCGAATATAATTGAGATAATCTCATATGATGGTAAGTTCGGAGTCCTCTAAAACGCCACATGAAAGTTGAAACGCAATCAAGCTAAAATTAAGAATTAAATGCGAAGCAACATATGTTTACCGCGGCGATTTCGATAGTCACGAAGCGCTTTTCCCATTTCTATAATAATATGTATAATCGATTGCCGAATTTGAAGGAGTTACCACTGAATGAATTGATTATAAAATATTGATGAACTCCGAAGATTATTTTATTAACACGAAGTTGTTAAAGTTTATTTCTTCCTGTTTTGATCAGCGAAGCAAAAGTGTTATCAGTTCAGTCTAGTATGATGTAATTCATTGCAATCTGTTTATTACGATTATTTTTGTTTGTTTGTTTGTTAACTTTCTATATAATCTTACGCTTTTGCAATAATGTTCCAACGATTTATAGTCATGCAAATGAAGCTTGTTGTTTTTGTTGTTGTATTTGGTTGATTAACACTAATAAAAGTAAATAGATTAGTATACGTTGATTTTAGATTGAATAATTAAGGTTTTAACCCTAGACTACGAGCAGTCTCTCTTTCAGGAAGCAGTCTCTCTTTTCGGGTATATTGGTATTCTACTATCCCCCTCCCACCCGGTGAACCGAAGCGATCTCTTTTCGGGTATATTGGTATTCTACTATCCCCCTCCCACCCGGTGAACCGAAGCAATCTCTTTTCGGGTATACTGGTATTCTACTATCCCCCTCCCACCCGGTGAACCGAAGCAGTCTCTCTTTTCGGGTATATTGGTATTCTACTATTCACCCCCCACCCGGTGAACCGAAGCAATCTCTTTTCGGGTATATTGGTATTCTACTATCCCCCTCCCACCCGGTGAACCGAAGCAGTCTCTCTTTTCGGGTATATTGGTATTCTACTATTCACCCCCCACCCGGTGAACCGAAGCAATCTCTTTTCGGGTATATTGGTATTCTACTATTCACCCCCCACCCGGTGAACCGAAGCAATCTCTTTTCGGGTATATTGGTATTCTACTATTCACCCCCCACCCGGTGAACCGAAGCAATCTCTTTTCGGGTATATTGGTATTCTACTATCCCCCTCCCACCCGGTGAACCGAAGCAATCTCTTTTCGGGTATATTGGTATTCTACTATCCACCCACACCCGGTGAACCGAAGCAATATCTCTTTTCGGGTATATTGGTATTCTACTATTCACCCCCCACCCGGTGAACCGAAGCAGTCTCTCTTTTCGGGTATATTGGTATTCTACTATTCACCCCCCACCCGGTGAACCGAAGCAATCTCTTTTCGGGTATATTGGTATTCTACTATCCCCCTCCCACCCGGTGAACCGAAGCAGTCTCTCTTTTCGGGTATATTGGTATTCTACTATCCCCCTCCCACCCGGTGAACCGAAGCAGTCTCTCTTTTCGGGTATATTGGTATTCTACTATCCCCCTCCCACCCGGTGAACCTTTAAGTAATGCTCCACATAAGAACTACGGTAAACTTCATTGTTCTGCGGCATTGGCCCTTTCTCACATAGAATATCTTTGGTTTCAAGAATAGAGGAGGGACTGATGGTTCATAATTATATTTCAGTATAAAAGTAAAGAAAATCAGTTTGCGTCAAATAAATTTTAGGAAATGTTCGTGCTTAACTAATCAGAATAGAAGAAGACAATAGATAATAATTTTGCTTTTTTGATAAAGTGCCCCAAATACAATATTTTTTAAAAATTGCATGTTGAGCGATTGGGTCTCAAATTACTTGAAACCTTAAAAAGAATAGACAAAATGCACCTTGAACCATAACTTTTTAGCGGTTTATGAGTCTAGGCCAATGAGATCACTAGTTGTAACAATGAAAAAAGTTGGCATTCCATCGTGCATTGCCGTTCAGCACCTTCCTTCTTTTTTATATGCGGATCATTACTTAAACGTTAAAAGCAGTATTTACAGTCAAACATAATTATCATGTGATAATCTGTATAGTCGTTGGAGTTGTACCGGGTACAAAGACTATCCGAAAGCTGGCTATGGCGTCAGAAGGCGATTTTGACTCAATTCACTGACATTAACCATGTCAACCCATATGGCCAGATTTATTTAACAAAGTTACGTACTTTTATTTGCTACACACAGCAAAAATTGCCGCTTCAAACAGACTGTGAGCAACTGGGGGCGTGGCAGGCGCCTGCCTCGCCCCCACTTTCGCGTGGCCATTATCCACTCGCAAATGTTTTTTTTTTTTTCGTTTCTCACTCGACGGACTAAGCTGAGAAAGAGAGGCTGCTCGTAGTCTATTTTAACCCTACTCGAGGACGCACTTCGGCACGTTAATTTTTTTTATGTAACTACGTATCGGCCACTGAAATGTGGAAGGGCACACGTTCACCATATGTACTTATTTAGAGCACTTCATGATCAAGTGCCCAATGGAAAACCAGGAAGGGGGTTGTAATTCAATGAACAAAAATCTGACAAGCAACAATAACAGAGGTGCTATTGAAAGTGTATTAAATGAAAGTGAAGAGACACTTACACTCTGTTATATCCACATGGAAAAGAGAAAGAAAAAATAAATTAGTAAGAATAATATGTCCAATAACCACCTTGATTATAAAAGTGATGTTTTTTGCTAAAAAAAAACAAGCAAAATACCATACTGAAAACTCTACTTTTGCTGACCTTTTTCCTTTTACTTAGGCTAAACTTTAATTTATTTTTTGCATTGCCTTTAGGAGTTAGAAAATTACACGGCATGTTACATCATTTCATGAACAAATTATTTTGTGTCTTTATAATCTTGTCATTTAATGTACCATTATGCAACTGCGACAGTTATGAACGAAATCAATTAAATCCAACGTGTGAGATAAACAAAAGTGAAGACACTTACCAGCTGAATTGTTCGTAAAGTCCATATGGAAAAGGAAAAGAGAAAATTACTTAGCATTGAAAGGTTTATAATTTGACTAGAAAGGTGATTCATGCTTAAAAAGCCCACTCGTCATAAGTATTATTTCCACTGACATTTAAGGTTTTGTATGCCACACACAAGTTAAGGTCGCGGGGGACAGGTTCCGCTCATCAGTATGCATTTATGAAAAGAGTATGCACGAAGTGCGACGGCTGATACCGAAAATGCGCGAAATATTCACGAACAGGCTCTGTAATGTTTCTGCATCAATAATTGCACGTGCAAAGCGCTGTCTGGTAAAATACATTATTTTTCAACGCATTGTTCTTTCTGCATGAAGTGTTAACAATAGCCCGTGGATTAAAATTAGCAAAATTACCATAAATATATATATATATATTTTTGCATTCGTGTTTGCTCGGGAAGCCTTCGGAAGCGTAAAAACAAACAATTTGGTGTCCAAGAATTCAGCGCAGATAAAGAATTTCATGAGTTGAAACTGCAGGTTGGTAAACTAGGTGTATCGTAGATTGTCATATCTGACTCAAAATTTTTAAATAGGCTTTCAAAGGGAAGATATGAGGCTTCAAATTCTAACATGGACAATTTTACTCCTTTAAAAGCTAATAACTTTTAATTGAAGTTGAAATCAAAAAATCTGAGTCAGACATGACACAATAGACGTTTTGACGGACCAGTGAGTAGTGAAATCAACTTGCTTTGTGTTCTTCTCGAGGAGCAAACTTGGACACAAAACCACGTTTTTAAAATCATAACTTTGGTCGCTTACAGCATTGCCGCAAAGCGCGATCTCTTCAATAAAAAACAATCCTTATGCACTTCCATTATTCGCCAACATCTCTTATGGTCTCTTATAAATTTTAGCGAAATCGGCTTCCAAACGTTCACGATATAATGTTTTTCAAAGTGGCACCCCTGCTACAATTTTGCCTCATGAATTTATTCATGGCCAGGTATCCCCCGCGACCTTAAGAATAGGTTAATTACACAAATACACAGATCAGGTCAGCCAAGAACAGTGAAGAACGTACACAGTTGAAATCTGATAAAAACATTTTGCGTTGTGTAAAAGGAGAAAGACACTTACCGCCTGGTTTGTCGATAAGTAGTCCGTATCCAAAAGAAAAAAAAAACCCAACATGTTATATTAATTAATAGACCTTTTTACCGATAGGGCAGCCATATTGATTTTGTCCGCTGTGCATCCATAATGACCATTGAAATTAATGTATTCCTTTCACTCAGTTAGCAATTTTAGATTTAATGGTCATTATGGGGAAACCCAGGGGGCAAAATCAATGTAGCTGTCATATCGGTTAAAAAGTTTATCAAACTGTAATAATTTGTTTACGGGACAAAATCAGATGCAATAGTAACTAGTTCTACTGATCTTTCACTTTCTTGTGCTAAACACTGCCTCGCGAAGAGCAGGAAATCAGGATCAAGGGGAAGTTGATAAAAGGATGCAAATTACGCGCACCTTCTTCAGTACATTCCGTCCCCAAACTCTACTGTATGCTCACCGCTGTACATGTATGCTCACAAAGAGCGACACGTTGTAACCAGACAGTGCCATACAGTAATTTAATTTAAGCACTGCGACATTAGACTAACAGTCGTTGGTTTTTATAATTGTAACGTCGTACTATCCAAGTTAGTTATTTTATAGGATAAGTGATGTGTGCTTTGGATAACACTTACCGCCTTGTTTGTTCCAAAGACACAGGCAAAAAGCAAAAAAGGAGAGAAACCCAATTATGAGAAGTGGTGTATTTTTCTAAATTATCTATTCTGTGGGTTAATAGGGGCGGATTTAGAGGAGGGGCCGAGGGGGGCGCGGCCCTCCGTTTTGTCGGGGATTATTTTTTTAAACAACGTCTATCGGATGGTATTTTGGGATGGATGACTCTTAGTTTATTTATAGCTCCCATACCTTTCCGGTTACTTGAATTTCGTTTGTCAAAAAAGTAAAAAAAAAAGTTCGAGTTGATTCAAGTCATGTTTGACCACAAATACATTTGTATTTTATTAAATATTTCAACATTGCTTGTTCAATATGGGATCCTGGCATTTGCCGTAAGACCACTTGCCGGGAACATTAATTTCACTAAACATTTTAGTTTATAATTCTTACGTAGCTTTTGCAAGGTACGTGAAAGAAATTCGAATCGAGGAAATTATATCGGTGCCGGCAGTTGTACATTCGTTTTGGAACAAGGCCACTCTTTTAAAGCGCAACCAGTCTGCTTGAAGCGGCAATTTTTTGCTGTGTGTAGCTGATAAAAGTACGTAACTATGTTGGATAAATCTGGCCATATGGGTTGACATGGTTGATGTCAGTGAATTGAATCAAAACCGCCTTCTGACGCCAGCTTTCGGATATTCTTTTGTACCCGGTATAACTCCAACGACTATACAGATTATCACATGGCTGTAAAAAAGGTTAGGGGGTGGGGGTAGTGGTATACCAATACATCCGAAAAAAACTACCCCAGATACCCAGCAATATGTCAACTCCACCAATATACCGAAAAGTGAAATAAGCACAGTAGTATATAGCCTGCTGCAGGTGTTCAGATAGTGGGGAGAGACGCCAAGGGAAAAATGCGAATGGCGAAAAAGGCGACCTATCACCTCCTCCGTGAGCACTCGCCTTTCCTGTGCTCCGCGCTATCTCAACTTATGGAACAAGCTAATTACTATACCGTATACTCAAAATTAGTAGTATCCTAATATTTCAGATATGAAAGATACCCTACTATTTAATTTGAAAAACCTCAGTATACCGCGTATACCCCAAAACTCTGACCGTAAATTCTGAATGATAACAATGTGCTTGTTTCGAATAAAGGAGTTAAGGTGTTGAATTAAAGCGAAATGCACTTACATTCTGATTTATCCGCAAAAGTCCACACAGAAAGGCAAATGGTAAAATACAGTATAATGATTAGTATATTTTATAAATTTAATAATTATTTTTAATTTACCAGGGGCCGTATTCATTAAAGCAAACTAAGTCATAAGAGCATACACATATCATGTTGGATATTAGCCTGTCTAGTTGGATATCAGTGTTAATTTTTCTCAGGTACACCTAGCGGTATTGATTCTAATACATCGTTTTCACTTGCAAAGATACTTATTTTCTTCTTTATACAATTATTCCGCAACAACACTGCGTATTCAATTGTGATCAAAACTGGAATCTCCTTTTGTATAAAGAAGCAGCCATATTATATCATGAAACGCCACCAGTAGCTACCAGCGCTCAACAATGGACTGAGATGGGGACTCCCAGATAAAAGTCACGGGGGTGATCGTCGTATCGGAGTTAAAATTTGTGTTTTGGTACCAGCAAGGGCGCTGGCAGGTACTTTTCAGAAAGAATTGGTACCTCCTAGGGGTAAAAATCAATGAGAGCCACACCCACAAAGCGGGTTTCTGGTACCTCCTAAGGGTAAAAATCAATGAGTCACACCCACAAAGCGGGTTTCTGGTACCTCCTAGGGGTAAAAATCAATGAGAGTCACACCCACAAAGCGGGTTTCTGGTACCTCCTAGGGGTAAAAATCAATAAGAGCTACACCCACAAAGCGGGTTTCTGTTACCTCCTAGGGGTAAAAATCAATGAGAGCCACACCTACAAAGCGGGTTTCTGGTACCTCCTAGGGGTAAAAATCAATAAGAGCCACACTCACAAAGCGGGTTTCTGGTACCTCCTAGGGTTAAAAAACAATGAGAGCCACACCCACAAAGTGGGTTTCTGGTACCTCCTACGGGTAAAAATCAATGAGAGCCACACCCACAAAGTGGGTTTCTGGTACCTCCTAGGGGTAAAAATCAATGAGAGCCACACCCACAAAGCGGGTTTCTGGTACCTCCTAGGGGTAATAATCAATAAGAGCCACACCCACAAAGCGGGATTCTGGTACCTCCTAGGGTTAAAAATCAATGAGAGCCACACCCACAAAGGTGGTTTCTGGTACCTCCCAGGGGTAAAATCAATGAGAGCCACACTCACAAAGCGGGTTTCTGGTACCTCCTAGGGTTAAAAATCAATGAGAGCCACACCCACAAAGTGGGTTTCTGGTACCTTTTAAGGGTTCCTCTTAAAATTTCTGACGATCACACCCGTCAATGTTACATAGGAATCACCCGTTGGGATGTAGTGCAAGGTCAAATGGGGAAAAAAAATAGAATAATCATGCATTTGTTCCCGGAGACAAACGTGGACCAATATGATACTAGCAGTAATCACAGATTATGGAGATGCATTCGAAGGAATTTCCGGCGGAAATGAGCCCCTGAAAAAAACAATAGGGGCAGCCATTTGGAAGACCGGCCGCCAAAAAATCTCAAATTTTACTGCACATAAACCACAGGAAAACCAACACGAAATTAGGATTGCCTTCTTCGAACGCGATAAATGCGAGACAAATGTGATATTTGTCCAGTTGAAACGCAGATAAACAAGTTCAAATACAGACAAATATGTTCAAGTACAGACAAATATATTCAAATTAGAGTGATTTTACTTCATCTGTGAAACACTATCTAACAATTAGTGTGTGATAGTCCAAATTAAACAAAGGGAAACAATGGAATTATAGTCTAATAGTGCGTACTATTCTACTAACTATTTCACAGATGAAGTAAAATCACTCTATAGATGAACACGTTCAAAGGAAACATTTGAGAGGACAAAGTGGAGCAAATTTTATCTTTGTCAGGGATGTCCAATATCCACTACCCTTTTAATCCCAGGTATAAAAATGTGCGTAGCATTCGTTTTCACAAAGGGCTGTTTCTGACATAATTGAAAAAAACACTAGTTTACACCATATCTTGAGATGTGTCCCAGGAAATTTATTATTATTTTATATAATAAATAGTGTCAATAACTGGCTAGGTAGCTGTAGTATTATCGTGTTCATTCCTACAATTACCAGTACATGTAAGTTAAACACACATGAAAATTCACTTTGGTAACTATTTTTGCTTTATTTTTTATTTAATTTTAAGATAACAATAATATTCTCCTAGCATTAAAAGTTCACTAGGAAGAAAATTACAGTTTTAAAAGTCCTAGCTGTTTCATTGTAATTGCAGTTCACCAAACTTACACAAGTCAAAATTAAGTGACAGTATGAAAACTATTACGAAGTAATCTGCATATTAGCCTTCCTTTTTAAAAACTACTTTTTCCTTGAATATTAAAGTGTCCCTATTCAACCTGAATTTGACTGCAACAGTCAGTTATTCCTCTGCTCAAGGGAAGCTTGAAATGCTGACACACACATGGAGTGGTGCAAAACACCTATACTCACGTGCAAGCTATCCTAGCACGAGGTGTGGGAAAAAACAGTCTTGCTTTCTGTATTCAGACTCCCCCTCCAGACCCTTTTGGCTTAATTCTAAGCTTTCGTCTATTTTTTTGGACTCAAACAAAAATACAGGCTGTTGTGCAGTCTAAACGTAAACAAAACAGCTTGAATTATACATTTACATGTATACATGTACAATATATACATTACTTGGTGGTCAAATTAAAGAACTGGCCTGACTGCTTTTTAGGGGAGGGGTGGTGGTCTTTATGGTAGATTTTGTGACACTAAAGGGGTGCACATGCCACATGTAAGTCGAGGTGGGCCTAAAACATTCACAGGCAGGGACAGTTATTTTTAAAAACTTACTTACATGTACACTGCGGATTAAAACAATAATAATGGAATGCATCTGTTATAAGGTTGTCTTTTTAAGTATCAAATGTCTTTCTAGACTCTGCGTTAAGCTTTAATTTCTTAATTCATGCTGTTTACAGTAAACATTGGGGTTGTCAATATTGACCCCTTTATAGACCGCGGTTTTTGAGCACGGTTTTGTTAAACCATCTTAACTTTGTTTAAATAACCGGCCCTCAGGGTTCTCTATATTACTCAGTGCAGCAAGTAAAAATGACTTCTGAAGAGGTACATGTAATACCAGAAACCCATAATTATTTTTGTTTAGTACCATATTTGGAAACCCCTTGGTCCAGGGAGATTGGAAGCAAGTTGTTCTAGCGAATTGATTGGTTAATATTTTAATCTTGATTTTCCAAATATGGCTGTAACAACTTCTTAGCAAGTTGAATAATCGGAAGATTGTTTTGAAGCGTACAAGAGACAGTTGCACGTTTCAACCCACTAATGGGTTTCTGGTAATACTACATGTACAGACATGTACATGTAGCAACTATTCTTGGTTTTCACTTACGTCATATAAAAATTCAGAAGCATTAAACAATAGATTTCGAGTCCAAAAATGTTTATGGAATTGTAGAGAGTTTAAAACTACACATTTTGGCCAAATTTTGAAGCGCCAAAGCATTTCATTCAAGAGTTATAGAGTTATAATGAGTAGTAAGAAATGTATGGAGCGGCCATCTTTGTGCCCCACTCAGGGGCACAAAGATGGCGGCCAAAAATTCAAAAACTTAATTACACCAAAAATCAAATCCAAAAATATTGTATTTGCTATAAGCTCCATTACTGCGCCTTTCAATAACATGCGGAATTTGAAATTCAAATTTCCACCAACAGTTGCGTTTTACACTGCCGTCAATCATCTTAGCTTACCTCTCAGGAAACAGATCTTCACTTCAATGAGGTCAAAAGGTCCCGTTCGTGCATTATGATTGGTAGATTTCGATCCATTTTGTTTGTTTCTTTTTTACATGGTCCATATTAATTATGATTGACGGCAGGGAATAGCGCAACTGTTGGTGGAGATTTGAATTTCAAATTCCGCATGTTATTGAAAGGCGCAGTAACTCGGCTTATAAGCACTTATAATGCAAATAATAACTTTCAGCTGATTCAATTGTTTATTTTCACGGCTTATCTGAAATAGCGTGACGAATTGCGTGACACATTAATTTTAAAACCTTTGTAAATCGGAAGCAAAACATCGTTAAAAACCTAAACTTTTTGTAAAAAAATAATTATACTTGTATTTACATACCATGTTAGAAAGAGCTTTGTAGGATGTATACTTTAGATTTTTTAATTCTTATGACATCATGTGAAAACCAAGAATAGTGAAAAATTCAGTATCGACTGAGTTGATAAGGTATCTTGGCCACCATAAAGAGATTTAAAATCTGATGTCTCAAGTGCGTGGCGCTCAGTGTGATTCACTCTCATGGTTGGTTATCACCAACCTTGTCCGCAGGGTATCTTTTCTTCCCGTCCCCTGTAGGGAAGAGGAGGACCCTGGGAACGAGGTTGGTTCAAAACGTCAGCTTTTGAATTCCTTTACAGTGGCAAATTTACCTTATCAATTCAGTTGACATGAAATTTGGCCTTTCACTTTCCTAACAATGCAGCACCATGCACCAGCATAATGGTGTCTAAAGTCAAGGTAAAGCCTGGTTCACACATACGACATAAGCATAAGGTTGCTCACACTTGTGATGTAAACACAAGAAAAGTGACATACACAAGCACATTGGGCTTCGGACTTAACGTATGATCTAGGGAGGAATGGGACTAGTTGTGTTTTTAAAATGGCAGACGAAGCTTAGCTGTTTTTAAAAAATGAAATTGTATTCAGTTAAATCATGCAAGCTTACCACTCTCGATGACAACTGCTTGCTTTGTATTTTCGTCTTTAAAATCTCCTGACAATTTGTCGAATTATAGACAGGGAAAATTGCGGACTGCCTTAGCGAGTTTCTCATAAAATTCTGTGTTTGAATATGATGTTGAAGATGACGAAGATGACGAAGAAGAAGAAGAAGCCATCTTGGAACTGCTAGTTACACCAAGACTGGATTCTATTTTCAGGTGAATTTCCGCTTACATCGGATACTGCTGTTTCATTATGCTTATGTTGTCCGGTTCACATTTATGATAACGTGACATAACCATAAGCATAATAAAATGGAAATGTATCCGTTTTCTTGTGCTTATGCTTATGCTTGCATGTATGTTACTCCAGTTCACACTACGCTTGCTTATGCTTATGTTTGTGCTTATGTCGTATGTGTGAACCAGGCTTAAGTGATATCACTGATGTTCCAAACAGCAACAAATACATAAACAGTGAAAAACCTGTATTATGCAGTTACCCTTGGGAGACAGGTAATTGACAAGCCTACTCTGAGGGAATTCAAGAAAAGAAGATTTTGACGGGGTTGGTACAAAATGTGGACCACCCTTTCTGGACCCCTCTTTGTGATTCCCATCTGTACCCCTGCTCTTTTTCCTGTAAATGCACAGATGACTGTTTATTCCACTGACTCTTGAGAATTTTTACGTTTTTGAGTGATTTTCTGCATATAAACGAGCCATAGGATTTCGTGACTCCATATTTGGGATTACCATCGAAAGTGCTGCTGTTCTAAAACACTCAAGGAAGGATCAAGTTTACTGGAAACGTCATTCTGACATTGTCATTTTGCTTCGTTAAATTGCAATAAAGGCTCAAATATGGTCTATCTGCGATTTTTGGTAAGTTCACAGCCATAGCTGCCTGATGAGCATCATTAAGCTTGAACAAGGTAGTTCAGAGTCCACTTTCTCAAGCAAGTTAGGTGTTGTACTTTGTTTACCAATTTGACTTGTTGCTCGTTGAACTGGAAAAATGACCGCCACAAAACGAAGTAGCCTCGCATTGGGACTCGACTCTGGATGAATTTCTCGACCTACCACGGCATATTTTGGAAGTTGCGACCACTGAAGAACACAACAAGCGCGAAATTTTGGTGGTAGGTCGGAGTGGCTGTGCACTTTGTATAAATATGAAATGTGTGGGAAAAGGAACAAACACTGTCAAAAATTGTGGCTATTTCCCAGCATGCTGTGCGGTGGTGATGTTGAAAATCGAGGCAAGGTCAGTATGCACTAGAATGAGAGGCTCCGGCCCGAGCAAGGACTAGGAGCAAAAAAAATTCACTGCTAAGCTAGGACTAGGACTGAATTTTGCTGTGAATGTCGACTTTTGGGTTTGCCACAATAATTTGAATAAAAAAACTAAAGGCAAAAACATGATTTTTGTTGTTTTTCTATGACGTTAAAAACGGTCATTTTTGTTATTGTCCAAATTCAAATGCCGATATTCTGCAAAAATCGCTGACTTTTCACTGGCCTGCCAAGATCTAGCCTGTTCCAGGCTCTCAGATAGTGGGGGCGAGTGAAAAAGTTGCAGCGCGCGAAGAAAACACAAGTGGGGACTGAGGGATGGAGGGGCGGGGACTGGGGAGAGGGAAGAGGAAGGAGAGCCTGTGAGACTTTTTTTAACGACCCTCTTCCGCCCACTTTTGCCGCTTACTTAGATAATTGGATTTTGGCTGTCGAGGTGTCCATCTGTCAATTTCCTGAGATCGTTCTCGGATTTCTTGCGCGAGTAGTTCACGCAAACCCTGTCCATGAACATGTTATGTTGTGTTATGTCTTCCCGCACTCCGAAAACAGTTTCTTTGAATCTCGATGTCCATCCTTCAAAGTGCTGCAGATTTTGCAAGAAAAACGTAACATGTACCGGAACAAAGGTTCCTCACGTTTCGTTATTAAGTGTCGCCCGAACACAAGGATTTAGTGGCTTTTACTAGGGTCGAGAGTTTGGTCGATGCTGTCGCTTCACTTGGCCGCAGGGTTACAAGGCACGATTTTTAATGCGATTTGCTCCTTCTATGTTTTGAACGGGTATCGTACATTTAGTTTGTTATGGAGGATTCTAGTCTTGACTGATAAAATGTGTGAAATGCCGCGTGCAACGGACTAGAGGTCAAGTCTCACCTGAAGTTGTCTGTTGTAAACAAAGCGAGGTGAATGGATGCTAAAATCACAGCCTTGACTGAGACAAACTTCAACTCTCTACAAGTTGAAGCTTGGATCTACCCTGAAATTAAAATCCTGCAACGACGAAACCTAATAGCTCAGGGCCCAGCGTGACAAAAATAGCAGGAAATTCATTCATGTTCAACAGATCATTTCAGAAATATTAAACTCTTCCTAAAACCGGTCAGTAAAACCGCCAATATATCTTTTCCACGAGCCAGGTTTACAAGACACGTTTCTTGCTCCTTCCTAAGCGACCTTACTTCTCGGAAATCCCGGAGATATTCTTTCAAAATAGCACATAACTCGAGTCCTCGAAATCGCGCGCGAGAACTGGCGCCGTGTTCGCCATGATGAATGGCGCAGATCACGCGCTTTGCGGGTGTTGACGGTACCTGTCAACATTGACCAATCAGAGGGTATACCAGGAGCTGGTATACCAGAAGCTGTCTGTTAAAGAAAGTCTTACAGGCTCTCCTTCCGCCCCTTCCGCCGCCCCTATCCCTCGTTTTTTTCTTCGCTCGCCCCCACTATCTGAGAGCCTGAAACAGGCTAGCCAAGATCAGGGTTCGTACCTTTTTTCAGAAACAAATTTCCAGCACTCAGACAGATTTTTCCAGGACTCCCAAATGCACTTTAATTTTTTTCAGCTGTTGGAGCTTTCCATCCAGCTCCTCTTCAATGTCTTTCAAGGCTGCCATTTTATCTTAGCTTACAGATCTCCAGGACTTTCAAGGACTTGTAGTCACTTTTCAGGACTCAGTCATGCCAAAGTAAAATTCCAGGACTTTCCAGGATTTCCAGGACCCGTACAAACCCTGCAAGATTAGATTTTGCTACCTGCAGGCCAGTATTGTAAATTGTATAATAATTAACTAATAAAAATTTTTGTTGTTGTTTTTTGTTGTTGATTGGTTATCACAATTTGAGGGACTGTCTAGTCAATGCTCACAACTGCTAGTTAAAAGGCAATGTTCGCACAATTGAGAAAGTTGCAATTTTTTAAAGCAATGGAGTCTTGTATGAGCGGTTTCTGGCGGTTAAGGTGTCAATGGGTTAATATTGAAATTTTCCTGAGACAGCTAAACTTCTCTGAACTCACATTGTAGGATGAAAACATGTAGAACTGTACTAGTTATGTGTTTTATTGTATCCCATGAAAATCCCTTGAGTGACTTTAGGCAAGTATGTAATACAAAGAAAAATCTAGTCATAGGTGGGATATGTCATCAGGATGGTATGGAATGAGAAAGCATTGCATAACTATTATTTTTTTTTTTTTAAAGCCATATACATGTACCTTTATAACTTTGGAACGACAAAGGCCTTCAAAGATTTCTGACAATTTTCCAGAAAATTTTGGATATTGTTACAATGCTATTTGCAACTTTGTGATCATTAATTTCTAAATTTTCCTGACGTTTGCTGAAGATGTTAAAATTGTATCCAAAGGCAGCCACAAGTTGGCAGGATTCGGTGTTGAGTGGGCAGAAAAATGGGAATTTGTAACTTCCTACATTGATTTTTTCTTTTTTTTTTCACAACCTGTCATTTTAAGAAAAGAAAATTATCTAGCCAAAAAAGTAGGGGTCACCAACCATCTAAGCGAGTTAAATCTAAGCAAAGTTAATGCAATGGATACCAGCCCTTTGTGTGTTTACAAAAAAGTAGATTTCTGCCTTTCCACGTGCAGTAAGGATGCATGTCAACAATTAGCACAAACATCCTTTTGGAGATTTCAAAGACATATTACATAATTATTACATGTACATGACTAAGCAGAGCATGTATAATTATTGCCAGTCATCACCACCCTTGGGAATTTGACATGAAGTGTGGACCCCAGGGTTGGGAGAATTGATGTTTTGGTGAAACTAAATGACATACACTGTACATGTACAGTTGTCATTGTTGAGTCATAAATAAAAGGGCTGATGTACTTTACCCAAAGTAAAATATCATTTTTAAAATCTCATTAACTTTGATCCATATTTTGGCTTACATGTACATGTAGGCCAAATAAATTAATGTATTCATGCAATTTACATGAAGTTGCTTTTAAACCTGTCTTGTAATTTTTTAGCCTATAAAACTATTATTTTTTCTTAAATAAATTGTAATATAGTCCTAAAACCCTTCGGGAGCGAAGATAAAAAAAAAAAAAAATTACACACATTTTTTGTACTACATAAATTTCAATACCGTAACTGATCAGATAGATGCCCAAGGCATTTTATTAAATTTTTGCGGTTTTAAATGGGCAGTTATTGAGGATAAGAAACATTATTTAGAGAGTGAGTGTCTATTGGATCAATTACTAAGTTCCCAGATGTGGATAAATGTCCATAAGCCATACTTTGATTGATCAAGAAAGTGTTATACATATTTCATGATTACCGTAAAGTACCGTTAATTTTACCCCAAAGCTTGCGAGTACTGGATGTGAATTTGTGCTCAGATTGGCACGGTAAAAATGTACCACTAATACAGTCTGTTGTTTATTGTTTTGGATATAAAGGAAAACAGGGGGTGCTTAAAAGAGTGATCGGGCTTAATAAATTTCTTGCTCCAAAGGGGGGGGGAGCTTAAGGTGGCTCCTTTGTTATTCCGGGCGCACTCATCTATGATAAACTTTGGGTCATAACTTTTCGACCCTAAACCAATGGCTATAAAACTTTGCAAAACGTTTTTACAGCTTCAGTATTATTTAGCAATAATATGATAAAATAATAATACAGAAAAATAATTTTATTTTTAGTGATAATCGAGCTTAAGGAGGCTCGTACCCATTTCTCAACTCCAGACTTTTTCCATTTTAATGGGCCATTTTATTATCTTTTGGTGTTGTAGCACATAAAAAGACAAGCCACTTTGCATGCAAACACAATACATTGAACTTTATGGGAGTATAGGATTTGTTTACATGTACATTAATGCTTCCATGGCAACGGAATGGCGACCCTCTGAAATTCACAAGTTGCGTAGTTTCTGTAGACCAAGAGAATTTTTTGTAAAACATGTTAGTGGACTAATTGATTAGACCATGGGCTTCAACTGGGCAAATTTTAAAAGAAATGTATGAGAGCGTTTTGAAAATGCAACGGGGTCAATTTTTCCATGAAAAAAGGCTCTTCTATTTAATAGCCATCTTTCTAAATTCCCAAACTATCCTTTAAACTCCTTTAGAAGTGATTTTTTTTGCATTCACATTTAGATATTGCATACCTCTTCTAGTAATAAAGAAAATTTAAGAGCAATCGGCCTTCCCGATTGTGTATTTTCCCATCAGTTTTCAGGGGTTCTGTGAGTTGACAAATCAGAATTGCTGATATAATAATACATGTATTCATGACATGATATCTACTGTATACTCGTGCTGCAAATACATGTAGGGTATGGTTTTCAGGCAGTTCAGTCTGGGATAGGGTATTGTTATCAGAGATTTTTGGTCTAGAATAGGGTATCATTTTCCGTGAAACTGATCAGTTGCATGAAGAAATTAAGTCTAGACAAGGTTTACTGGCAAATGGCATTTAAAAATCAGTACGGTGGGCAGTGCGGCATTTTTACTGACCCCTGTTAACTAATAACTGTGATAGTGAATGAGTTTCTGGAAAATAGTGAGTCTGGAAATGGTCTAGTATAGGTTAAGGGTCTCAGAGTCCCAGCGGCACACCCCCATCCAAAAATTTGCAAAGTACCCCCCGCACCCCTCCCGGGGCGGAAAACAAACCGGGAAAACGCTTCAAGACGGAAAAATCATGTACAATGTAGCTGCCTTTGTCAAATGCGAAACTACATCTTACTGGATAAGTTTGTTGTTAAAATGCCAGTTGTGTCTTCTACAGAAACAAAAAGCTCACACCTTCCAGTAAATATAACTGCAAAAGAGAGGGCAAGAAAATACCTAGCAGGTACCTTTCACATGGATTATTGGTCTTCTGTTCTGTTCATCCTACAACGTTGTGATAGACGCTCTACGGAAGTGTGTGGTGGACAAGCATCTACAGTGTAGACTCGATAACGCACAGCAGAACGTTGACAGAAAAGCAACGCAGCAGGCAGAAAACTTTAAAAACTGTTTTGAACTGCAAAATGCTAAATTAATGTTCCTTTATGTTCTAATTGTCGTGTGAACAGCATAAAAGTGGTTTTGTTCCTCTGAAACCTAGTAAAACAAACATAAAAAAGCTCCAGAAAAAATTACATAATTTGCGTAATTTTCCGCACAATGGTCCTTTCTTATCGCATAATTTGCCTTGAAAAACAAAACCCACATAACTTCCATTTTTTTTATCGCACCCTATCAGAAGCCCTATCAAAGGACTCCAAATGCGAAACACCAGTACATTGCATTAACAGTGTCCTCTTTTTAGGAGATTGAGTATTTCCAATCAATACTTCTTGCACTTGGAATGGGCAAAAGGCCACAATGGAGGTTCTGGGACAGGTCTGCTTAATACAGGTTTGGCTGTTAGTGTTACAGTGTAGATGTGTCAAAATTTACTGTTTAAAGCACTATAATTAATCAACAGTACATGACTTGTGCAATTTCCCTTGCAATGATCTGTGTGATTCATGTTGCATACATTGTAACCAAAAATAAAACTTTGTAATAATTGGGCATGAGTTGACTAAGTACATGCAAACATATTCAAAAGCATGATGTTTTGAATGTTAACCCTTTGTCCGAGCATCAATCTAAAGCCCTGGTCAAACGGGGCATGATAGTCAATAATAGTTGATAATAGTCAATGACATTTGAAACTCGCATTCTCATTTGACCTGACCACCTATCATGCACATGATTGTACTATCATCAACTACAATAATACATTGTAATATTATGTATCATGAACTACATGTACAGTTTCATTCACTTTGAGCCTGTTTAAATAATCTTCATGATAGTCGATGCTAGTTTTTATTGTTTGATCAAGTGCATGATACATGTAGTTGATGATAGTTTTTTGGTGAACTGTTGCCACCTCCACATCAAGTACACATGTAGCAGTCTCAGCTGTAGCTATAAAGATTGGTCGCAAAACCTCAACAGCCGTCTAGCCGAAGATATTACATTAATGTGAATGTCAACCATATTTTCTGAACACACTTTAAACCCAGGCCTTAAACTGCTTGTAAGATCAGCCAACAAGTTGTTTATTCGCCATGAAAATAGTAGTTGCGAAGTTAAGCAAGGAGTCAGTGGGTGTCTTTGCTATCGTGACTTTTGATCAACTTTTGCCAACTATCATGCGCCAGGGCTTAATGCTTCAATAGCACTGTATGCTAGTGATTAGTCAAGATTTCAAATGCTGCCTTACAGCAACTACAGTTCATTCATAACAAGTTACCCATGGCTCACGTGTCTCTGATCTGTGATAATCTAGTAATCCTCCATCCTGCCTTGCTTGGGGATTATTCCTGTCACCAACATCAGACACCAGGATGGTCTGCTAGATATGAGCAATGTACAGTTTATTTTAAGCACATGTTTGTAATAAAATAAAATTTCCATTACTACATAAATTATTGTACAATGTAGCTAGTACATCAATACATATCGTATACAAATCATTTATAATAAAATATACAATGTACACTGTAACTTTCATCACTCCCTAACAGTACTGTACAGTAACTGTTACATATCAAGAGCCAAAGACTCAGTACCAATTAATCCTGGTTCCTACTTACAAGTATCAGATTAGGAAATAAAAAGGATGTTCCTACTACATGTATGAGATAAGTACATTGTACAAGTGCTGTACAAACACAAAACAACACACACACTGCTACTGGTTCTTGTGCATAATGTGATTATTTCAGAAAGTCTGTTCCCAACTCTTGAACTGAATGAAATTTGTGAAACAAGCACAACTTAAATGAAATACATGTAAGTGAAAACAATTGAAGGGCTCGGGCATGTTGCTTTTTAGGTCATTGAAATTGAGATGGTGCACCAAAAGCCAAGAAGATGCGCCCGTTAGGGCGCAGGAGCAAGCTTCGAGCCAAACGTTTATGAGTACTTTAATGGTCAATCAAGCACCCAGCATTTTGCTTGTACAAATGAATAAAAACATTTATCAAAAAATTTAAAGCCTTTAATTTCATTGCCTTTACCCTCGTTGGTCACACATACGTGGTGAAAGTTTGCGTAAGCATCTCTATCAAATCATAAACATCTTGTCCACCATGTTGGATCAGGTAGGTACTTCATGTAACAGACCTTTTGGAGTAACTTTGTCCCTCTAATATTCTTACAGGGCCCATATTTTTCAGCAGAGGGGGCCCTGCGACTCCCCAAGGCAAAATCCTGGTGAGAACACTGTATTGTAGTTGATAGCACAGTTGCAAAGAGTGTTGTACCATTACATTGTACATGTACATCACTCAAACTGATGGGTGTCAATTCAGTTGCAGCCTTCTTTAGGCTTTCTTTGCAACTGCTTGCAATGTCAATAGCTAAAACCACTGCAAGGAACTCTTAAAACTGACCTTTCATCTGCAGTGCAGTGCACTAATATAATCTTGTCAATATTCTCTCAGATATCCATTAATTACACTGTTAGAGTAATACATGTACATAACCAATGGAAAATGGTATACATGGTTGCAGTGTACATACATGCCTCATGCAAAACCAAAAGGGAGTTCACCAAAACTAATCAAAGGACTCTTAAAGCCATCTCGTTAATGCGCTAGAATGTGAGGTTAATAAAAAAAGAATGTTGATAGTTAAAGGTATTAGGTGCAGGCACTCTCATTGCGTCTAAGGTGGTGAGAAAAGTGTATGAGGCAGGTACATGTACTTGGGGTAGACTTATTGGATATTCTAAAGCTGGGTTAAAATGGTTTTAGTGACGAGCAGGATTTGTGTTAGGTTTGTCATCTTTTATAAGAAAAAATTCGGAAGAATAATCAGTTCTTTGTGAACTTCAGTGAGCTGAGTTTTATTTGTTGTTTTATAGATTGCTTGTTTTAATCTGTCTAATTACCGACACCTAAGGGGCAGAGTAAAGTGTCGGAGAGTGATTCTGTGCACTATAGCTTGGTGCTTGGGTAAACGGTAGCGACGTGAAAAATGTAAAGAATAAACAGCAAAAACCATGAAGATAAATCAAATGGTAGAGAGATCGTTTTTTCCTTTGTCTTTGTTTGTCATAAGTATCAGTCTTGTTTTATTTATTTTGACGTGCAAAATGGTGGAAAGAATTTAGAAAACACGATTGTTTCTTTTTAGAAACAGGGCAGCCCCGCGTTGTTTTTGATTTCATGACAAATCATTCTGTTTACATACAATCATGTATCACTAGAAATAAATTTGCAATGGCTAAATTAAGTGGCAAAAGACCAAATCCATGAAAGCTCAGTTAACCTAAACATTTCACTGATAATACGGCAAATTAATTTATTTAAAAGTTTTGGGGCCGCCGCCACGGTTTCACGGCAGTTTTCATAGGAAGCTCCATGGGATTTCAGTCACTTATTTCAGGCGACATTGATTCACCCTTTGAAGATTTATTTTAACCTAAATAACCAGTGAAAAGTACAGTTCCTATGTTTGTACCAAACGTCTTATGACAATCCTAAAACCTGCCGGAATCTTTAATTTTTCGTCTTAAAAACCCAAAAAATGTGGCACCATTGCCCACGTTTCATAGTATGGCGTGAAAACTTTGATGGGTTTCATATGACAAGATGCGGGTTTTTCTCACCCAAAAACTACATTTGTAAAATTACCAAGATAAGCGGTCAGTAGCTTTGTTTTGTTGATGGCTAAATTTGTAACAATTCAAAGAAAGAGAGATGGACGAAGATCTTGCTGCGTTGTTTCAACTCTTAGACTGACAGATAAAGGGAAAAAACTGGTAACTTGGAAGATGATCGGTTCAAAGAAAAAGAAAATTAATTTGATCTTTAATCATTAATTAATTGATTAATTAATTGATAATCAATTTATTAACTAATTGATTAATTAATTGATTATTTAATTTGGGCGACCAACTTTGAGGCCTGGGCTCCCCAGCTGGAATGTTTGGGAGCCCGAAGCGCTCCCTGAAATTTTCCTTAGAACACAGCCTTGCAATGGGTTAAGTTCATCCAGAGGAAAAATTTGATTCTGTGAAGTAGGCTCACTTATAATAGCGTAATGAAGTGGATTTAAAATTGAAAGTCGTGGGAGGGCAGTGATAAAGTAGCAGATAAGAGCAGGGCCAATGAATTGAAATTATGACTATTAATGAGGGATTTATAGAGATAAATCCCTCGTTTCAGGGATCTGTATATATGATTTAATCATAATTTCAATTCATTAGCCCTGTTCTTCCAAAAGGTCTAGATGTTAGCAGGCAGGTTATAATTTTAAGAAAAACGACAAAACGTTTTAGTTTGAAAAACATGTTTCGACAGCAACTTCTGTCATCTTCAGTTAATAAGTAGTGTACAAAGCGTTGACAATGAATATATAAGTGGGAACAAATGTTAATTATGCTAGTAACAACAATGTAAATAAAAGCGTGACAATGTGAGAATTATAAGGATAGTTTCAAATTTACATGATATAATTGTTGATTCAAAGACGGTTTTTCTCTATGAATATGAAAAGCCTCTTTCATCTTAAGTTGGAAACTCGTAGAAGCGTGATCTAAAAATAATATGAAAGCAATCTTGTGAACACAAGGTACGGCAATGTTCAGAATTCAGTAGATGTTTGAAAATGTGCGAGGTCCTGTCATTGACTAAGTGCTCACGTACGCGTGTGGAAAAATGCCGGGTTGTTTCGCCGACATCTTCCCTGCTACTTTATCAAGCCCTCCCCGGACTTTCAATTACACTGTAGTGTACTAATCACCTGGGTTGTAAGTTAAATAAAGGTTCTTGAATAACAAAAGAAAATGTGTGAATCATGAAATAATATAAGTTAAATAAAGGTTCTTGAATAACAAAAGAAAATGTGTGAATCATGAAATAATATAATATAAAATAAAATAAAATAAAATAAATAAAATAAATAATTTGGATATCTGTCCTCGGTCAACGCTTTACGTACATGTACATTGTATTCATGAGTTAAAATTAATAAATGACTACACTGTAAAGGACAACAACCATGTACATGTACAGTCAGTGTTCATGTACATGTAAGTCATGTACAGTACTGTATGTGCTTTCCCCCCATAACACAGGAAAGGAAGCAAAGTTTCTTGTCAAAGAAAACAACATGATGACAATGACACGCTTCAAGCCACAGACCTTCAATAAGTCCAACATGCTAACCACTATACCTCAACAGTTTGGCACTTGGACCTGGCACTTTAAAACCATAAAAAAAATATATGGCAATACCACAAAGCAAAACAGGACTGACTTTGATGAGGAATGGTTAGGTACAATGTAACTACCCTGTACACTGTAAAACTTGAGAAAAAGTACATGTACATATCTTTTTTCCATATTAATTTTCTATTGATACAATAAAATAATAATACAGTACAGTGTAGAACCACACAGTCAGATAACTCAAACACCCTGCTAACTTGAACACTGACTCATTTCCCTTGGATCATTCAATTACTAATCAGTCAATAACTATCGGATAACTTGAATCCCTGCTACAGTACCTTCAACAATATACAATGTATCTCATGCACTGTTTTCTCATGAAGTTTGTGTCCATCAAAAAAAGTATCAGAAACTAAATATAACAATAAAATTACAGCTTCCATACAAACCAAACCAACCATTCATTTTAGGAATTACATGCAAAGTCAAGAAGAATGATATTCCTTTGGGAGCATTGTTTTGATTTAAAACTTGCATTATTTTGACATACAGGTACATATACATGTACAGTAGGGCCCAAAATTAACTTTTTCTAATACATAGGCGCCAGGTTGAGACTGCATGCTATACATGTACTGTACATGTATATCTAAAATCTAGGGCTACAGTCACAGTGGTAGTCAGTTTAAATTACATGTACATTGTACAAGACAGCAATGATTGTGTACAATGTGCAGTCACAGTGAGAGTCAAATTAAATTACATGTACATTGTACAAGACAGCAATGATTGTGTACAGTGTACAGTCACAGTGAGAGTCAAATTAAATTACATGTACATTGTACAAGACAGCAATGATTGTGTACAGTGTACATGTCCAAAATAAACACTGCACACCTTATCAAAATGTAAGCTTATTAATTTGACTCTCTTTGCTCTGTTTAGCAGACGTTTGTGGGAGAGAAGCGTGTTGCGTGCCCTACGGACGTCTCCATTGGAAGCTAGTATAAAGTATATTTGTAAAACATAATGTCATATCCATAAATATCTCAGGCTTACCTCCTTTAACTGTGTTTACGTTCATCCACTGAGTGAATCCGGTATAAGTTTACATGATCTCGAGCCTTGGCAGTCCGATAAAAGTGTACAGTAATCCAACGCCGGTTATTGCTCTTATTTCCGTGGTTACAATTCGGCAAGACGTAAACCAAATGATTATTTAACAATCTACTTAGAAACAAAACCGAAAAACTCCCTGAATAAGGCGAAACCTTTGAAATCCATTCCAGATACGTGTACTATATATACCCTTCACACTTTCAAAATGGACGCCAACTTTTCGATGTCACTGAGCAAGCGCAGAAAGAATAACCGCTGACCAGAGGCCCTGGTTTACCGGATTGTACATCTTTTCCAGTCCCATCTGATGGGTATATCACACCATATAGGGATCCTATCATATAGGGATCCTAAAAACTCATTTTAAAATGGTTAGCTTTTATTTACTGTTATGGGTAGTGATATCCATAACAGTAAATAAAAGCTAACCATTTTAAAATGAGTTTTTAGCCCAAAGTAAGTGCCGGATTCTTTGACGTGCATAAATTAAAACTACCATGAAATGAAGCTCAAATCAATTCTGATTAACATTTATCGGTAAAGTATATTTATTTACTCATTTACTAAAGACAATGCTAATAAAAACAGAATATCTCAATTGTGGTCAGTTGCTATCCGAGAAAGCTGCAGCCGTAAGTAAACTTAGTTAAAATTAAAAGTATCTTCTGTTATGCTCTCTTTCTCTTGTTGTAACTGATAAGATGAATAAATTAATGAGGCGAAAAAAAAAAAAGCAACAATAATAATAATAATAATAATAATAATAATAATAATAATACCCTACGGAAAGTGCTCTCCATTACATGATTGTTGGTTATATACCCTAGGCATATGATTTATACCCGGATATAACCTGTATAGAAATGAATCGATAAAACCTACAAATAATAATAATAATAATAATACTAATAATAATAATAATAATAATATAAACTTGAAGGGGTGGTGGCCCGAAGCTAAACCCCCGGGGGGGGGGGGGGTACTCGATATATCCTTGGGTGGGGAGGTGCGGCCCGGCCCCTCATACCCTGACCCTGTTTAAGACAAAAATCGCTGATTTTCCTACCCTGTTTAAGACAAAATTCCGATTTTTGATACCCTGTTTAAGACATTTAACCCGAAAAAATTTTCCTGTAGTTGAGTTCGTAGAACATCTGCGCAGGCTGTTTATCGTCCAAGAAAAGATACCCAGTTTAAAACAACAATTGATAAAATCGATACCCTGATTAAGACAAAAAATGATAAAATCGATACCCTGTTTAAGACAAAAATCCCGAAAAACATACCCTGGCTGGCCGCACGTCCCCATTAAGCCCTTATAGGGGGGGGGGGGGGGGGGGGAGGCTAAACCGCACTTGAAAGAAAAAAAAAAAAAAACCGTTCTGGTGAGTTTTGTATAGAAACAAAGACAGATACAACGTCGGTAGAAATTTTTAAAAAGATGTACTATATTTCGGCTGGCCAAACCAGCCTTTTTCAGGTAATAATATAGGTAAAAACGGCAAACTGATCCCTACGGCAAGGAGAAGAGATTGAGACAGAAGTGAAATAAAAAAAAAAAACAGTTGAATATATTTGCCCGATATTAATCTACTTAATTAAATGTAAGAAATGCGCAAAACAGTACATTGGGGAAACCAAACGCCAACTGAATGAACGCTTTGGGGATGGCCGCTCCATCCTCAATCACCACCATCTTATCAATCCTACTCCTGTTTCAATACATTTTAACCAACCTGGCCACTCTATCAGCAACATCCTGTTCATCCACAACAACCGCGACTCTGTCAGAAAGGCACGCGTGGCCCATCTTAAGGCGCGTTTACACATGCGATTTTTGATGCGATTTTTGTCGCGCTCTCCAATGCAACTTTTGTCGCAAGTGTAAATTAGCGGCGATTTCCTGTGCGATTCAGGTGCGACATTTGCTTTAATTTGCTGTAATTTCCTAAATATCGCCGCCAAGTTGCATCAGTTTTCGAACATGTTCGAAACCCCTGCGACATCGCGCAACAAATCGCGCCCAAATCGCACTGAAATCGCCACCCGTTTACACATGCGATTTGAAGATGCAACTTGCGCGTGATAAAAATTGCATCGACAAGTGCGACAATTAAAATTGCACAAAAAATCGCCTGTGTAAACGCTCTAAACGGGCCTTTATAGATGACTTGAAGCAATGTCACTTGATCGTCATGGTATAAATAGACGTGATGAACGTAATTAGTGACATTTAGCTTCTTTCTTACCAATCATTTTCTGTTATTCTGTTATGTCCTATTTCAAAAGTTTTATATGTAACGGTCATTTTATATCTGTATTCATTTTTGTTTTTTTAGCCCCCGTAGAAGGTTTGTTTTGCAAACCGAAATATCAGGCAAATATATTAAATTCTTTTTTTTTAATTTCACTTCTATCTCAATCTCTTCTCCTCTGCCTTGCCGTAAGGATCAGTTTGCCGTTTTTACCTATACTATTTCAAGATTTTTACTGATCCAGATCTACGATAGATCCGGCACTCTTCATTGGTTTGTCGCTGTGGTTTTGCCGTTATTATACTTCTGCGAGGAAGTGAAGGATTGAAAGTCATAAAAAAAGGTACCCGTTTGGGTTTGTTAGTGTCTTTGGCCGTTGTAAAGTGACTCTCTGGGGATATCAGCAGCGCGTTGTATTTGTCTAGTAACTAAGTTGTGGTAAACCTCGTTTAAGCAGGTATGCAGTTAACTCAGTAGATTGAGCTTTGAATATTTCTTCGGTCAGAGAACAGATACGTCGTAATAAACGGAGGGCTAGACTATTAAACGTTTACTTTCGAGTCTGTCTCTCGTTCAACAAGTAAACGTTCAACATTGAGACCTCCGCTGTTAGTCTAGCCAATATTTATAAATATCTTGTTAAAGAAACGTTATCAGGAAAAAATTCAATCCATAAAACCGTGGATACACACAATATTATTATCACTGTTGGTATAACTATTTTTAAGATCTATTCCTTCCTAAAAGATTTTCGGAAGATGATTTGGGTATACTTTGTTATAATAATGTGAATTTATCTGAGAACACATTTTTTTTCCGTTTCCAGAGAACCATTCGGTCATATCGTCCATGGTTTATACTTTTTATCCGACGTTTTTTTTCGATCAGGTGCCGGTATATTACGACAATTTACGTTACGTAGCTTTTTTAGACAGTTGGAAATGGTGAAGGTTTATTGAATGCCTAATCAGTAGAAGCAAGCCACATGGAAAAATAAGTACCTATGTTGTTTAGACATTTACAGATAACGTCGTATTTCGGTGAATTATTTCTTCCCAAATATTGAAGACTATATTATCATGCGCAGTACGAACTTATCCAGACCACATACTGATAATGGTTCTCACTTGCGTGATAAGCACAAGCACTCGTGACATTAGGTAGCGTTTCGTGAATACGGCCCCAATTCTTTAACCAAATTACGACAAATGTGACTGTCAGGGCCCACCGGCCTTTCCATGACTTTTTTAAACTTTTTAAAAATAATTAATATACAAAGTAATTACTAAACTAAAATAACCTTTGCAAGGAATAAAAGTGAAGCTACAAACATGTATTAACCCTTTAACTGGCAAATTTCTTTGGGTTCCCAAAGCAGTTTTGTGGGGCTAGGCAATCTGTAGAATTTCGTGACTGCATATAAATAGCTCACATAAAAATATACGCTGTTTCAAATCAACGTGGGCTCGAATTTTCATTGTGACGTCAGTATTCAGCCGTCGCTCGCTCGATTAGCGATCACACGGACTCGAATCGGATAAGAATTTGGTTTATAAGTGCTTTTTCGAGTCATTTTTCACTGCAGAAACCCCCAGACTGGCATCATTAAGCTGGAATGGTGGGCAGAGGCAAACGTCTGAAAGAAACCAGAGGTGAGAGACGATTTGACTATGACTGGAACGCCAAAAGTATTTGTAGCAAAACATGGCGGTCCATGAGTGAAGTTGTCTCTCTGGCCCTTCTGTGGTTGGATTTCGAGACCTACCAAGGCAATTTGGACGACTTTTGACTTCTAAAGAATGCAATCGGTGCAGGTAGGTAGACTTGCATGCCGCCGGTATGGCTGCATTACCCAGAATTCTTTTCGGTCGCGCATAAGGATATTATAAGTTTGCAAGAATAGCTCTGATTGAATGGAAATTGCTCGGTCTGTTGAAATATTGATGGGAATTTTTCTAAGTGGATGCATAGGAATAGGTTCGAAGTTAGATGCAAATGTACACTTTTGGATTTAGAGTTACTTTTTCATTAAAATAAATTGATGCAAAGATGTGCGTTTTTTGTTGTTTTCTTGGGAAGTTGAAAACGGGCATTTCTGGATTTGCTGCCGAATGAACAACCATATGCAGCGGAAATCCATAGTTGTAGTCAAGTAGTTGGTTGTTCATGCTATGAAACTTATTGCTTTGCCCTAACAAGGGATTATTACTACCATTTCTGTAGATATATGAAAGCTGCAGAATTTGAAATCACTACTAGTGATTTTCGTACAAATATGTACGATTGCCAGTTAAAGGGTTAAATGAAGATACTTACGTTGCCCTGTGAGTCCACAAAATTCCATATGGGGAGGAAAAACAAGAAAATGTAATGCAGGAGTAATACAATTTATGTTTTTTTCTTTCAACTCTAATAAAGTATTTTAACTTTAAACCCAAGCGAGCCAACGGCTGGACTTTTAACTTTCTAATGATAAAATTATTTAAAACAATGTACGAATTTACTCCGTACAGACGTAAAAAGTTAAAAAGCCATGCGCGTAATGAATGCAGGTTTGGTCATTAATTATAATGTCCATAAAAGATGAAAAAGACAAAACCAATCATTCCGAAATGTATATCTTAAATGCTGAGCAATGATTTTTTAGACAGTTGGACGTAGTTTGTTCTTAATAAGACGCATTTTTCTCAACAAAGACAAAGCTTGATCTCTCTGCGGCCTCCTAACAGACTCGCTGCCCGCACCGTTTATAAAGTAAACGTAAGCACGCTCGCTTCGCAGTTAACCCATGGCTACTGTGAGTGTTGTCCAATGTAGACGCACGGATTTGGTTTCCATATGATCGCAAGGGTCGCAAGAATCGCAGCGATCGTCGATCGTAGTGATCGTTGCGATTATATGGAAACCAGGCTTATGATCGCAAGGATCGCAGCGATCGTCGATCGTAGCGATCGCTGCGATCGTTGCGATTATATGGAAACCAGGCTTAAATTCCGCTGCTTTTGTATCTTTCTATTTATGACTATTGAAACGTGTAATTTCTTTGCACACGCTTTTAGAAGAGTCTATCTTTTGGTCGAGGGTCGAGGGTCGAGGGTATCGTGTCGAGGGTCGAGGGTATCGTGTCGAGGGTCAATGTGTTTTATACTTTTTATTCTTTTTTTTTTTTCTTGTAACGTAAGGTAACTATTACGATTCTCTTCTTAGTAGAAGAAACAATATTATTTCGCTTAAAGTTCATTGTTCTCGTCGTGAAGGAAAAGGAGAGGGTGTGTGTGTGTGTGTGTGTGTGTGTGTGTGTGTGTGTGTTTTGGGGGTGGGGGGGGGGGGGCTTGAACGAGGAGGGGGTTATTTGATAGGGGGCTTAATTTACGGTAGTTCCTAACCGATCAGATGGACCGCTTACTATTTCATACCGAGAAGACGCGCGGGACACGCGACGACGATGACGCAAATATGTAGTAACAGAAGATGTTTGAACATTATAAGATATTTTCCTAATAATTTCCGGATATCTTTCCAATATTGTTTGAATATTCTTCAACGTCAAGAAGCTCCGCGAGCGGGCAAAAAAAGCCTGCGTATTTTCTGAGTCGCGCGAAACGTGGATAGAGTCGCGCATCTCAGAAATAAATGCCCAGCCCTACGCCCACGCCTGTTGTACAGGCTAAAGGCAAAATAACTCGCATTGCAGCAAAGAAATATTAATGCAGATATTCTATTATAAGACATGTTCTATTGAAGTACCAGCTTGTTCGAGCCATATATTTGTACAAAGATACATTGTTTGAAAATGTGTTAAAAAAATGTGCTTCTAACAGGCGTGAGTAAGCCAATCGAGGAAACTAACTTTTCCTCTCTTTCCCGGGTTTTCTCATGTTTGGCTCGTCTCAAGCTTACCAACGCCTCTTAGGAACAGGCTACTTCATCGCAGTTCTCTTAAAAAATATCAGATTAATCAAATCTGCGATTTAGACAAAACTGAAACCTTATATGCTAAGTTACTATTGCGTGAAGTTAACTCGTGGGTTGTATAATTAATTGTTTGATTTTTAACACTATTGAACCAATAACTTTAGCCCGGAAGATTCTAACTGCGCACCCTGTCCTTCGTCCAGCTCCGAAAGGTACAGATTCGTTGAAATATACACGAATCGAGCAAACAACAGATTTTTTCTTTGGATGTGGCTTGGTAGAAGGTGATAATACGTATTTGTGTACCTTGTATCAGACGAACGTTGCTGATGTAATTTCATCAACATCACATCATCATCATCAATCTTTATTTATACACGAAATCGTATTATAATTACATGGTCTTCCTAGGAGTCGTGTGAATTTACACTAGAGTACATTACCTGTAGAACTACTTAACTAAGAAAGATAAAGTACAATGAAAACTACGATCAAGGTTTCTTCAATTAATCAAACTACATTAAACTAAAAATTGAACTATAAAACTTAACTAAACTACACGTAATAATAGAATGTTATAAAAACTTAAATGATCATTGTTTCATTATAATCTTTCACACATAAAAAGGTTTTAAAATTGTTCGAGTTGGGCCGCTGTCTGATCTCTAAGGGGATCTTGTTCCACAGAACAGAAGGGGTTGAAGCCACAAATGTAATAATTGACCACAAATGTAATAAAGCCCTCAAATGTAATAAGGATTGACCACAAATGTAATAAAGCCCTCAAATGTAATAAGGACTGACCACAAATGTAATAAAGCCCTCAAATGTAATACGAATTGACCACAAATGTAATAATGGATTTTACCGGGCGTTCTTCAGTTTGCACAACAGGGTTGCCAGCCCTAAGTTGTGAGGACCAGGATTTCGCCAGTCATTCATTATCTTTCTCGGACAACCAAACTTGGACAAACTGAAGTTGTCTATGTAGTGTGTTGGACGTCATCTGTCATTCACATTTGTGGTCAATGCTTATTACATTTGAGGGCTTTATTGCATTTGTGGTCAATTATTACATTTGTGGCTTCAATATTGAAGCCACAAATGTAATAATTGACCACAAATGCAATAAAGCCCTCAAATATAATAAGCATTGACCACAAATGTAATAAAGCCCTTCTCTAATTCGCCTTAAGGAAATACTTGTTTGCTGTTGAAATTGTTAGTTCAAGCTTCTGATTGCATGCATTACCGTATGTGGGACTCGTATCATTTGTGTGCGATTTGAACAATTAAACTTTGAATTTTATATTTTTATTTTTAAGTGGCATACCCTTCGGTCGCACTAAGTTTTCTCACTGTGAGTTGATTGTCACGAAACCTGTTGTACACCGGTATCCTGTCTATGCGTGTAGTTTATACTGTTTCATATAGAGGTACTCCTACTGGGTGATGTTACGGAGATTTTATTTGCCTCTGAAATAGTAGAGTAGCCAGCTGAAAGTAGTACGCAGTTTATTTTACAAAAAAAAATTGCAAAGTCTGGTTGCGAGGCGCTCTTCAGTATTGTAGTTGTTACTTCGGGATTGAACAAGTGACCGATGACTTGGTATACCGCTTAGACCTCAGTGAACTAAAATGAAATGACAAGAGGCTAGCATAAATAATTGCTTACGTTCGTTCAGGTTGTGAAATGTGAATAAACGTTTCTTAACTTAACTTGACAGATATTCACTCCGAACATTACTTCGTTTACATTTTATAACTGGGCCTTGGTTCCGTACTAGAAAATGTGTTTAGTTGAGATAATAGCAACTTCAGGTTTGGTCACGTGAATGACAGATGATGTCCAACACACTACATAGACAACTTCAGTTTGTCCAAGTTTGGTTGTCCGAGAAAGATATGCATGACTGGCAAAATCCTGGTCCTCACAACTTAGGTAACCCTGCTGTGCAAACTGAAGAACGCAACAAAATATACAGTTTCTGATTGGTCAATGACGAATGCATAAATAGATTATAGAGTGCAAATTAGGTTATAAAGTGCAATACGAAAGTTGCGCGAAAGTGAAAGTTGAAAGTCGCGCGCAGTGTACCGTGACGGCCTCACCAAAATTCTGTTGAGAATATTATAAACAAGAAATCATATGAACTACTCGTGCATTTCGTGATTTATGGGCATTCGTGATGCTTTGAAAGTTCTCAAATTGCACTCGCCGAAGCGGCTCGTATAATTTTGAGAACTTTCAAAACATCACCCGTGCCCACAAATCACGAAATGCACTCGTGTTCATACGATTTCCTATACTTATTACATTTGTGGTCAATTCGTATTACATTTGAGGGCTTTATTACATTTGTGGTCAATCCTTATTACATTCGAGGGCTTTATTACATTTGTGGTCAATTATTACATTTGTGGCTTCAACACCTGTTAAGGGGATCTTGTTCCACAGAACAGATCCCCTGTAGTGTATGCTACCTTTGGCGCATTCAGTTCTCGGTATGGGAATGTAACAATTAGACTCAGAATTTCTAAGATTATGTGTGTGTATATTTGAAATATTGGTAAAAATCCGCCTCAAATACAATGGGGAAAGATTATTATGAATTTTATACATAATTACAGCCAACTGTTTTAGTCTTTGGTTTTCTAACCGTTCCCAGCCAAGCTCATCCAACAAATCACTCGAGCGAACCTTATAATTATAGAAAGGGTGACAATTCTGGCAGCCCTATTTTGCAGCTTTTGGAGTTTGTCTGATAGACCCTTACCAATATTGTCCCACACAGGACTACAATAATTGAAAAAGGGCATTACAAGTGCATTGTATATATTTATTCTAGTTTCAAATGGTATGATAGTACTAATACGCGTTAAGACTGCAAGACCAGCAGTTATTTTCTTGAAGCATCATTAATATGTGGGCGCCAGGTAAGAGATTCGTCAATGTGAACTCCAAGGGTTTTATGTTTAATACCCTTTTCAGCGGTTTATTGTTTACTTGTACGGTAAAGTCACTATGTAACTGTGATAATTTACATTGACTCCCGATAAGCATCTATTTTGTTTTCTTGACATTCAGGGTCAATTTGTTAGCCGTCAGCCATGATTGAATTAACTTCATATCATGATTCGTTTTTTCGGAGCTGGACGAAGGACAATTAATTATACAACCCACACATTAAATTATTTTAAGAGAACTTCGATGAAGTTAAGTCGTAAATCCCCGCGCGTCTTCTCGGTATGGAATGGTAAGCGGTCCATCTGATCGGCTAGAAACCCGTAAATAACCCCTTCCTAGTTCAAGCCCCCCCCCCCCCCCCCCCCCCTCCCCCCCCAACACACACACACACACACGCCCCTTTTCCTTCACAACGAGAACAATGAACTTTAAGCGAAGTAATTGTTTCTTCTACTAAGAAGAGAATCGTAATAGTTACCTTACGTTACAAGGAATAAAAATGGAGTATAAAAAACATTGACCCTCGACTTGGTACCCTCGACCCTCGACATGGACCCTCGACCCTCGACACGGTACCCTCGACCCTCGACCCTCGACCAAAAGATAGACTCCTATTGAAACGTGTAATTCCTTTGCACACGCTTTTAGAACGAGATATATACATGTTCTTTAGTTTCGCTACATGCTGCGTTGGTTCACCCTTCGTTGTGTATCTTCGTTTGTATTTATGTGTATTGAAACGTGTAATTCCTTTGCACACGGTCTATTGAAACGTGTAATTCCATTGCACACGCTTTTAGAACGAGATGTATACACGTTCTTCAGTTTCGCTGTGCTGCGTTGGTTCACCCTTCGTCGTGTATCTTTGTTAATGAGATGCAATTTACGGGCTGTCGACAGACCGACTTCCGCTTTTACGGTCTGTACAGACCGTACAGACTGTCAAACCGTTTCACCCGTTACCCGCCAGATTGATGCATATAATTATCAGTGCGTCGTACAGACTGGTACAGATCGTAACGTGGGTTTGACAGACTGTATCCGTCCGTCTATATTGGACATGAGTGGCTACTGTACACGGTCTGAGTCGATTCAGCATGAACATGGTTTAGAAAATGAACATAACGGTCAGACACTGTTTAGGACCAGTTTTTGTCACAATGAAAGTAAAGCCCGGTTTAAACGTCGCATTCCCGCAGATGTGCCGCATCTAATACCTATTTGGGTCGACTCAAATAATCAAATTCGACATTTGATTAAGACGTCGAATTTAATAGAGTCACGTTGAATTAATGAGCGAGTTTTTATAGAATATAGAATGTAGAATTGTATATAAAAAATAACTTAAAATTCGATTCGGCACATGTGAAGTTCGACGTATAAAACAACTGTTGACAAATACTTGACTGGCTCAGTGGAAGATGCGGCAGAAGTCGCATTGTCGAATTTAATTTGAGTTAAACGTCGAACTTCATTAGATGCGAAGTTTAAATCGGGCCTTAGGTACTACGATTATCAGTTGAGCAAGGCACGAGCGATGTTTGGCGACAAAGTTTTGCCGTTAATGTACCAGTCAATTCCAAGACCGCCCATCCCCCCCCCGGGCAAACCCCCGCGCATTTGACTTTTTCAAAAAAAAATTGTCAAATGCCCCACTATGTGGGCAGTTTATACGGTCAAATGCCCCACCGTGCAGGGCTTCACAGAGCGTCAAATGCCCCACCGTCCGGGCAAGGAGGGATTAAAGTAACTAGTTACAGTGGATTTCAGCTTACTTTTGGCCGCGCCAGTTGCCAAGTTCGTTGGGAAATTTGATACTACATTGAATTGCGAAGTTGTCAATTACATTTGAGCCTGTATGTAAAGTCTGAAGTTGTTCTTAAACGCTATTTGCGAAGTCAAAACAATTTTTAGCCGATCTGGATGGTTTTCCTTAACATTTAATATTTTGTAGACTTGCCAAGACCAATCTATAAACTGGTGCTGTTCGGATTGTTTTCGAGGTGAGATCACGTACGCTGTAAGATGCATGCCGCTATTTCAGTTGTGGTTTTGAATTCGACCAACATATAAATCGTATATTATCTTTCATGTTCACTTTAAATATCTTGCAATCTTTGCTTGTGCTGTTGTCTGTTGTTTTTATATAGCTAGATTTAGTTTCAGCGAAAAAAATAGAACGATATTGCAACTTCTGAACATATGTTTCGAAATACTAAATGTAAACAAAGATCTTGCTTAGTCACTTTCCTTTTTTGTCCGTTGATCTGATTTCCAAATAAATATTTGAAAATAACAATGCATAATTAACAACGTGTCAACAGACACATGGAATGGATGGATTATGAAATCTTTTACCTTGCGACCGCTGACCAACGTTTTTGTTGAAGTCAAATGCCCGCCCCGTCGGGCCTCGTTTCACGTCAAATGCCCCACCATGCGGAGCTAACCTCTCGTCAAATGCCCGAGGTATGCCCGGGGGGGGGATGGGCGGTCTTGGAATTGACTGATACATAACACTACGTTATGTCAAGGGCAACTTGCAGCGTTTCAAACGGTAACTTGTCTGTCATTGGACGTCATCAGTAACAAAACGCGTTACCGTTGGAAACGTAGCAAGTTGCCGTTGACAACAACGTAGTTTTAACGGTATAACTTAATTGTCACCAAACATCGCTTGTGCCTTGCTCAACTGATAATCGTAGTATCATACCATCACACAAGACAGAATCGTGCATTGAATGAACGTCAAGAGATACTTACGTGTACCACCTAGTTTGTCGCAAAACATGGCATATAAAAAGGAAAAAGGCAAACCAGCTTTTAGAGAGTGTATTTTAGTAATTCGGTAGAAAAAGTGTATTTGATTTAAAAAAGAAACAAGTTACTACTCGTTTATAATAAAGGAGATGCATGTATGTAATGAATCAAACAAAAAAAGGCAATTATCGTAAAGGACACAGTGTTTAGGACCAGTTTTTGCCAGAATGAAAAGTAAGGCGCAGTCCATACAAGACTGAATCGTGCACTGAATGAACTTCAAGGAATACTTACCACCTAGTTTGTCGTCAAACATCCATATAAAAAGGACAAAAAGGAAAAAAAAGGAAAAACCAGCTTTTCAAAAGAGTATATTTTAGTAATTCAGTAGAAATAGTGTATTTCATTCAAAAAAGAAATCAGTTACTACTCATTTATAATAAAGGAGATGCATGTATGTAATGAAACAGAAAAAGGCAATTATCGTAACGGCCACTGAGTAAGGTATCAGTCCATACAAGACTGAATCGTGCACTGAATGAACTTCAAGAAATACTTACCACCTAGTTTAACGTCGCCAAACATCCATACAAAAAGGACAAAACGGAAAAAAAGGAAAAACCAACTTTTAAAAAGGGTATATTTTAGTAATTCAGTAGAAATGGTGTATGTCATTTAAAAAAGAAACCAGTTACTACTCGTTTATGATAAAGGAGATGCATGTATGTATTGAAACAGAAAAAAGCAATAATCGTAACGGTCAGATACTGTTTTAAGGACCAGTTTATGCCAGAATGAAAAGTAAGGTGTCAGTCCACACAAGACTGAATCGTGCATTGAATGAACATCAAGAGATACTTACGAACTAGTTTGTCGCCAAATATCCACATCATAAAAAGGAAAAAAAGGCAAACCAGCTTTTAGAAAGAGTTTAATTTAGTGCGACGCGCCCAGTTACCGTGAGCACCCAACAAACTTTTTAACAAGTTTTGTAACTTACTATACACTCCTGTGATAAACACGAAGCGACAACATTACACTTTATCGTTTGTCGCTTCGTGTTTATCACAGGATTGCAAAGTTAGTTACAAAACTTGGAAACAAAACTTGTAAAAACGTTTGTTGGGTGTTCACCGTAAGGCGCGTCGCACGGTAGTAATTCAGTAGAAATAGTGGATTTGGTTTTGCTATTTATGTAACAGCTAATTTTTTTAATTTTTAAAATTTTAAATCTACATTATTATTATTATTATTACTGCTAAGGAATTTTAATGTCAGTGTAAATCTGTGAATATTAAAGAAATTAGTTATTAGGTTTTTGTTTAGTTCTTCTTAATTTTAAGTTCTTAGTTTGTGTTACCAATTAGCTCAATTGAAAAATTGAGCTAGAACGTTTTTGACACATGAATAAAGTTGATTGATTGATTGAAAAACCCAATTACTATTCGTTTATAACAAGGGAAATGCGTGCATGTAATGAAACAGAAAAATACAATTATCGTAACGGTCAGACACTGTTTACATATAGAACCAGTTTTTGCCAGAATGAAAAGTAAGGTGTCAGTCCACACAAGACTGAATCGTGTATTGAATGAAAGTCAAGAGATACTTACGACCTAGTTTGTCGCCAAACATCCATATAAAAAGGAAAAAAAGGCAAACCAGCTTTTAGAAAGGGTATATTTTAGTAATTCAGTAGAAATAGTGTATTTGGCCTAAAAAAAAGCCCAGTTACTACTTGTTTATAATAAAGGAAATGTATGTATTAAATGAAATAGAAAATGTACTTACAAGCTGTTGTGTCCAGAAAAGTCCACGATAAGAAAAAATGACAAGATAAATGATTATATGTATTATACTGAGAATTTTTAACACTTGGGCGTACAAAGGGAAGGGGTATGGGCGGGGAGGGGGAGGGGTTGGGTGCCACTCCCCTGTCAACATCTTTGAACATTTCTTTCGCGACTTTAATTTGGGAACCCAAGGCTTTTAATAGCTGCTGAGTTTTTCCTCGGACACATTTTGACGTGTGACGTTGCCATATAGAGGTATGTGATTATCGACACGTGACTACCTTATTTGTAGAGGACACAACCGAGGCGGGTGGGGGGGGGGGGGGGGGGGGGGGGGGAGCAAATACAAAAGCTTATGCTACGACAAAACTAAAAGATTTATTTTCTAAACATTTGTAACTGATTACTTCTTCTGCAGGTGTGAGCAAGACTAACGCCTGTTGTTCGATAAGAAAGTGGCCCTGGACTTTGTTCACACATAGCTGCCTTCTCAGCGTTTAAATACAAGATAGCTATAAAGATGCGTTTACACCTTAGCAACACAGAGAAACATCAAGGATTCAATTGCAAAGAACGTTTCGTTACTTTTATTGCCACTCGTCACTGATTGAGTTTACGTTTTGCAACCTGGTATAGCGGTGGACTCAAAAATGTTAGATTGCAAATTAAAATAAAAAATCAATATATATAGAAAAGACTCGTACCATAGGAATACTCTATCAAATGTCCGTATACCTAACATTTTGAATTTTAATTCTGATACGGAAAATATTGTAAATTATTGTATTGCATAACTATCAAAGGTAACTATCAATCGCTCTTAGATCCTTCTTTAGTTTAGCCAAGATGATATCACTTCAGTGACCGCAATAATTAAGCAGCGATAATAACTTTTTTCTTCAGTTGCACCGGAGGTTTGGTTCTAGCGGATTGGTTCTTGTGGTTCAAGTAAGTCTGGTCACTGGATAAAGGTTGACTTGGTAATAACATGACAATTGACAAAGAACGGAATGTTTGGGATTCTCGGCTTTAGCTTCTTTTGACGCTATGTGGATACCTGATTAGTTCATATTATGCTTACGTTCCTTATCCAAATCGTAGGAGAACGGAAGCGATAGACACTAACGAATATCGTTCAAAATCCAAAAATGAATAATAAGCCAGAAAAAAAATGCATGGAGAAACGCCGGTTAACAATTTTTTTTTTAAAAATTTCTAAAATTTCAGTTTAAAGTAGTTTGAAAAGGTCCATTAATTTTACCCGACCCGATAAATACTGACTGAAATAGCGAAGCGCACAATTACTATCATAAAACTAAAACTCAGACAAACAAACCAAAAGTGACTCTCAGGGGATTCCTAATAAGGAATTTCTATTGTCAGAAATGCAAGAATAAACAAGAATAAATTATAAGCTCAGACAAACATGAGTACTGACGTCATTTGTGCGCTTTGCTATTATGCTCTTCTTATAAAATAATGTTGAATTAGTTTTCCATGTTTGTGGGGGGATGCCAACGCTCCCCCTTCCAATCTCACATATTTTAGAAATATCTAAATGTTATTCTTATCATCTTAAATTTCTCTCTTTTGTATGTTTCAATGGTATCTTTATTTGTGTAAGTTTTTTTGCACTATTTTATTGCTTTTTTTTTTATAAATTTTGGATCAATAAAGGCAATTTCGCCTACTTTCTAATAAGCGCCCCTCCCCTCGAGTGTCGTTTTGTTAATAAGCGCCCCCTTTCTAAAAAGTGCCTCCACCCGCACTGCCCCCTCCCCCCCCCCAATCCCCCACTGCTTTAAGGATAAGAAGCTAAGAGCTGATCAAGGCACTGCACCAAGCTATCGACAAATGCCGCGAAAGGGATCCTTTTGATAGGATCACAGAATCGGACGTTAAAGATGCTACGACAAAAACCTATCTTATCGAAGAAAGTTATATTGAGTACATTGAGGTTTTATAGCGAATTAATGTTCTGACTACGCGAATTGTACATTTTCTGTTGTTTATTAAAGTGCTTTTGTCACGTTCGCATGCTTTTCGTAATGAAAAAAACATGTGCCCCCTCTCCAATAAGCGCCCTTCCTTGATCTACCAAAAGAAAATAAGCGCCCCGGACGCCAATTCGAATCATTACGGTAAAAAAAAGATTGCGGCTCTACACGATAGTAGGGAGGTCATATTTAACTCCTCGGCCAAGCTTGTAAATTAACCAACTGGTCTGCTTTCTACAAGATAGGATTCTTAACCTTGTTACTGAAACATATAAACTCTTGTTCTTAGGCCATCGTAACTTGATTAAAAATAAAACACAAACCGCGGTGATAAACATGGTAAAACAACGCAGTTTTAAAATAAACTTGACGTTTCGTATGCTAAGCAACGGTTACTTTTGAAAATACGTGTTGCTTAGCATACGGAACGTCAAGTTTATTATAAAAATGCGTTGGTTTACCATGTTTATCACCGCTGTTTGTGTTTTATTTTTTGTTGCTGAGAGTTGTGCTATATTTAAACATGTACCAAGGGTAAATAAAGATCATCTATTTTTTTTTTTATTTTACGTCTTATCATGTAATTATTGGCACATGATCATTTTATGTTGTAGAAAACACTTTATGAAAATGTTGAAATATCGTACGGCAAAAAAGCAGGTCACCACAGGGCCCCCTCAAAACCTGTGTGACCGTTCGTATTATTAAATTGAGAGGAAATGTATGGGATATCAAATTTGAAGGAGTGTGCGTCTAACGCGGTTTACCTGGACGTATAAAACCCTTCAAATCGGTAAAACTCACCGTTGTCAGCTACAAGGACGACAATACACAACATTTAAGGTAAGGTAATGTTTATTCAGTCTGAACTTATATGTAAATATTCATCGCGATATTTTACGATATGATGAGCCTTTCGATATTCCCATACATTTCCTCTTTATTTAAAAATACGGCCACACAGGTTGTGTGGGCTCCCTGTGCGATCACTTTTTTTATTTATTTTTTATTTATTTTATTTGCCATACTACAATAACACATTAATATAAAAAGAATAGAGGTAACAATAGCGAGGAGGCCTAAACTTATGCACTGAAACCGGCAAGCGGAATATTGTCCAGGCCTTGAAATTCACTCGCAGCCAGTTTCACATAACCTAAGTTACAAGAATACTGCCATACGTTCCTATGATCTCAGTTGGTGATAGGAATTCGCAAAAGGTTTTCGTTTTACTTCCTGTATTAGTCGGCAAGGGCGTCGCTACAGGTGGGGCAGGTGGGGCATTTGCCCCACCAACTTTCACCTTTGGGACAACTCAAAATCGCGTAGGCTGAGATATACTTTTAATTAGTGTGGCAAGCTAAGATCCTTGGACCAGATGATCATAGTTTACACTGTATGAGGCGATTTAATGTATTAGACTCGTTCGTAAAAGAAATGTTCTGTGACTTTATAAAGAAATCAAAATCTTTATTTCTCAGAAATTTTTACTCGTTGTACCTGCCACGAATGCTGCGAGTGAGCGCTCGGCCTCTGCCCTTAGAAGGCTTAAGACGCATCTTCGAACAACTATGTCGCAAGAAAGATTGAATCACTGCATGATCAAGGTTGCCACTCATTAGAACATAAAAAATTCCCTGACTTTTCACTGACCTCAAAACAGTTTTCACTGACTTTGCATTAGGCGAATTATCAAATAAGCGACATCCACTATTACATTTGCTTCAGCTTCTTTTGCAGACCATCAATATTCTTCTCTTCATTTTCAGCGATCTCTTTACGTTTTTCACGGGATTTTGAACGCATGGCATTTGACTTCACCAAACTGAAAACAAAATTCCCTGACTTTTCACTGACTTAGACAAGAACTAAGATTTTCCCTGACCTTTTGCAAAATAAATTGACTTTTCCCTGACCTTGAAAATTTTGATTCTCCACGTTCACAAGGAAATGACTGACAAATTGAACATGGCAGATATTGGAAATCAGTTTGTTTCAGCATCAAATGACAGGCAAAATCGCTTTAGAAAATTCGATGTCAATTAAAACTTTTTCAAACCATGTATTGAACGCTAAAACAAACTGACAATTAATAGTTTTCTACGAAAGTATTCAAGTTTGAGAATTCTTTTTTTGCTAAGGTGGAAAAGGTCATTAGGTTTTTCTTACTTTGTTGACCACAATGAAATCCTGGTGTTTACCAAATTTTAGCGTTCAGATTGCACCAGATTGCATCCTAGAATACTTAAATTTTCAAAATTTCCCCGGGTAGCATGCCCCCAGACACCCCTAGTTTCTCGTGCCTTCGGCACTCGTCATTGGCGCTGTTGGGGTCATGGCGACGACCTGACTGACGTCATAAAACCTAATACAATACAACCTAATACAATACAATGCAATACAATACAATACAACCTAACACTACCCAACACAATACATCACAATACAGTCGTCGTATACGAGCCATCACGCCGCTGTTGCGCCAATATTACACATATTTCCAGTTATGCCCCACCAAGGAAAAATTCCCGGCGCCGCCCTGGTCGGGCAGACTTACTGAGATGTACTCCTTTTACCGGCCGTCGTTTAAGTTTTGTAACTAAATATCGTCGTGTTAGAGAAGATCTATTATCAAACGTTCGGTCTAAATTAAAGCGATAAGCTCGTACCCACATCTCCCACGGTCAGTACAAGCACGAGTGAGATCTGGGGAAGGTTGTCCAATACACCCGAACGGAATCGGGTCGACTAAGAGGGTGGTAAAGGGTTTTTTCGTGATCCGTGAAAGGCCTTCTTTTTTTTCCCGTGAATTGTGAAATGGCTTTTTTTCTCGTGAAACGTGATTTGGTTACATACTCGTGAACCGTGAATCGACTTTTTTACATGGGCACTGCAAAATGACTGTTGGTTTTTCCTCGTGAAATGCTACTGTAAACCGTGATTCTTTCTTCTTCCCAAAAAAATTATATATCCAGTAAGCGTTTAACTACGCCGGTGGTAAATTGCGTGACGAATGCATGACCGTGACTGACAGTCATTCTGGACCCCAGGTCACTCTACAAGGTTAGGTAATTTTACACAACATCAGCAAAACAAAGAACTCAGCTTTCTTTTTACATCAGGAAGAACGAGGAGTGGACAGTCGGTGAAGACAACAAACAACAAACAAACAACCGTGAAACGTGAAATGTGAAATGACAATTTTATTTTTCGTGAACCGTGATCCAGACCCCCACCCCCACCCCCCCCCCCCCCCCCCCCCCCTTTACCACCCTCGACTAAGGCTGTTGTCGACCCGACTCACCGGAAGTCATTTCGCGAGAGACTTAGAAAAAATACAGTATGAAGTTTACATCAACTAAACTGCAGATACCGTGAACGATCCATTGCGTCACATTGGATAAAATACAAACAGTGATAACAGACCACTGCAAGGACCGATCAAACAATGTGAAAAGGCATTTTCTCGAAATGGCACTACGGTCGGCCAAACCTGACATGATCAGCGCTCAAAACTAGAAAGCAGACACAGACAGCTGTTTCGGGCTTATTATGCCCTCGTCAGTGTGCCATAGCTAGAACATAATGAGACTCGGAACCACTGCACCTATCTCATATATGTCGCTAATATATCCTATGGTATTTTTTCTTCAGTTTTTTTTTCAAGTAAAACTAACAATTTGGTAAAGTTAAGTGATAAGTATTTAAAAAAAAAAATCGTACCGTTTTTTCCTCTAAACTATAATTGAAGCGATAAAACAATTTTGACGTCACATTTTATGACGTCATAAAACTACAGGTTTTTGAAGTAAATAATGTTAGGAAAAACTATAATTCCTGATTTTTTCAATTATTCTTGTTCTACTCATCTAGGACAATCAATCTGCAACAAAACTAGAATTGCAGACATTAAAAAACTTAAATTGTGATATTTTTATCTAGGTGGGACACTCTTTTCTGGGCAAAGCACTCTTCAAAATCTAAAGTGTCATATCTCATCTAATATTTGTGATACGACAAACGGTTTTCAATTTTTACTTCTCTGGTTGTCCATTTTCAAAAACACTGGAGCATAGCATGACGTCATCAAGTATAACGTCATAATTTTATAGCGGAGCACTTGCCAGGCCGAAGGCCTGGCTGCGAAGCTCCATACTCATAGAACCTACGCCGTGATTTTTCATGGTCATGGCTAGCGGTATGTTTCGCGGGCGCGTCCTCTGCCCGCCGAACGCCCGCCCGTGTTGGACAACATCCGGGATCTTAGCAATTTTGTTTTTCGCGCGGCCACACAGCCTTGAGCTCGGTAAACACTTTAGTTGTTTTCTTGTGCCTAGCGGAGAATTAAACTAGTTATTTTCCTGCATTTTTTCGCGGTTTGCTACTCAAGACAGGGATACTAATTAAGGTATACTCAGAAGCCGCTTTAGTGGAAAAAGACGAGCTTTCAGGGATAAAATCTTGCTTCGAGGAACTTCGTGTATTACGTTTTTATCAATGCGGGAGATGATTTCAGAACCATGCAGAAGCGGAGATTTGAATTTCCAAGCAAGCGAGGTACTTAAAGGTAAAACAGATTACAGTTTTCGATGAGAATTTATGTTGATATCAATCTGTGAGTGACTTGTTATTAGTGTTATTGTTAGTTTTGGCGAATTGATTTTAAAACGTGCCTAAATTTAGTTGTATCGATCTCTTGAATTTCATCGAAGAAAGCTTGAACTCGATGAGCTATAATTACATGGTACGCGTTTTGCTTTTAAACGTAAACTAATGGAGATTTGAATAAATTTTTTGGAAAGAAGATTGTGTTGTCCATTTTTATGTGTTAGTTCATTCATTAGATAGATTGAAAAGCGATTTTATGTAAACAAAACAAGACTTGATTTTATAGTACAGTTCTATCTTCACTCGCATCGCCTTATGCAAATATGTTTGTGTATTTTTGCAATTTTTGATTTTCAAATCAGTTTCTCGGGCAATTTTTGACAAACATAAACTGTATTTTATTCGGAAACTAGTGGTACTATTTATTCTAGACAAATAAAAGTTGTTTTTGTGAACTTTTGTACGGTCTATAAAAATGTACTGTGCAGACGGTCGCGTAATACTGTTTTTGAGAATTGCTAAAATTGAAAATAACCCGTTCGTCAATCTTAATTCTTGTGCTTCTAACCTTTCACTTTAGTTAAGTTTCACCTTAGTTAAGCTTGTTCAAAGTGCGACGCTGTTAGGCTTGGGCTATCTATATATATTATCTCCTGTCAATATTGGTGTCAACATAATTTGGTGCATGTCCTCTGTTTATTACTCAGTGCCCAGCTTGGTAACGAAATGCTCAATACATTTAAGGTTATGCTAAAATAACCACCCCGCCGCCGTGGTCAAGTTTTAGGTGTCCGCGTCCGCTTAATAGAGGTGTCCGTTTAATACAGGTATTCTTTACAGTAAACAACGGAACAAAATTCTCGGACTTAAGCTACTGTCCGCTTAATGGAGGGTGTCCGCTTAATACGGTGTCCGCTTAATACAGGTTTAACTGTAAAACAATTGTAAAGACACTTACCGTCTGATTTGTCCCCACAAGTGCACGTGAAAAAGGAAACAGAAAATCTACTGTTAAGAGTTATATCAGTCTTACTTACTCAACAATTACACCCAACGTAAATAAAAATCTATCTTCCATATGAAAACAAACAAACCATTACATTGCATAATTCGTTTATTCCAGATCGAATATTATATAGTTAAATTGTTCGAAATGTAAATAATGTTATTTTATTTTACCCATAAACGGATTTAAGGATGTTTTTGTTTTGATTTACCTTCCCAGATGTAACCAATTATATTTCTATACTAGCCTGTTGGCTATTTTAATAACCATTAGAGTATTAATTTTACCATTTAAAACACCTCACACTAAACTGGAAACCTTGTTAACAATAAACAAAGGAAGTAACAATATAAACTGAAAGGACACTTACTCCCTGATTTGTCCCCACAGATTCAAATATATAAATCAACGACAGAAAATCAATCATTAGGAGAAATATATTTACTTATAATAATTAACTGTTACACCTAGAATTTGTCGTTCACCAATATAAGCCGTTATGGCTTAGCGAAGAGAGTCTGTGGCCAGAACTTATTGTTTGATAGAGTGCTTTCAATCATTTATAATTTATTAATTACAAGTTCCAATGGGTAACTTTTATATTCCAAAACAAGTAAAACAGAGAGGCTGTGAAACAGTACAATTAACCACAATGTATTCACCAGTATTAAAATAATTATGCTGTTACATATCAGGTATACCTAGCCAATCACGCCAGCGAAATGCAGTTGTTCATTTTCAATGTAAATGCAAGAAGTAATTAATAAAAGCTATTGCAAAAAAATACTCCGAAATGACTGAGAACGTATAATATTTAACGTTGTTTTGCGAGCTTTTCGTGTGATGGAAACTCATGATATTACCTGCATGTTAGACTGGCATAAATATAATCGCAAAAGGTTTCCCTGACGCTAAGGGGCAGGCAAAACGATGACAGGCAAATAAGATTAAAGGCAGAGTTAACGACAGTTAAATCAAATAACTAACTTAATTGCACTTACGTTCTGATTTGTCACCAAGCATCCACAAGTTAAGGAAAAAGAAAAACACGTTATAAAATTAGATCAGCATATTTCTATTACATACAAAATCCGTAATGCGACTAACTTTTTCTCTGTACTGGCTTACTCAAATATTTGCCATGCCATTCTCCCACATAGAAGCTGGTAAACGGGGATTCTCCTATCACGGCGGATGCATTTGGAATTCCTTACGTATATACCTGACCATGTAAAATCAGCTGAATCCCATGGAATTTTTTTTAACTAGACTCAAACAATTTTTATCACCATAGTTTATTATTGCTATAATTAATAACTATTCACCTCAGTGTCGGTGGCCAGTGGTGGATATTAACTCGCCGCTTCGCGGTCGGTAAATATCCACCACTGGACACTGACGCTGAGATGAATAGTATTTTTAGTATATACTAAACGGTGAGATAATATAGCACGAAAATGATGATGTTTAACTCATTTATTCCAGACCTGTCAACGATAACAATGTTAGCGAGCAAATTACTTGGAGGTGAATAGCACTTGTTATCCTGAGTTTCAGTGGCCAATCAGAGTGCGACAACAACGCTATCCACTGTTTTAGTATATACTAATAGTTATTATCATTACTTACTATAGGTTTATATAATTATAGATATTTTATAAGGATACGTAGTGTAGTAATTAGTATTAGATGCAATAGGTAGATATTATACACGGCCTTCTTGAAAACCAGTTAATTTATTTATGCTTTTTATCCACTGAATGTATGCGCAGCTACCGTGACTAAAAAACAATAAAGATCAAGTTCAAAGTACACTGAACTACACTTTTAAAGTAACTTTGACTTGAATGTTTAAACACTATAACGAAATCAAAATCACAGTGACAAAACAACGAGGTACCCGCCGGATCGTTTGCACAACATGATCAGTACAATCAGTTTAGGTAATTTAAGATAGTCTCCAAACTGATCCTAACGGCTGGGCCAAGGAAAGCGGAAACAAAATAATGGAGGTATTTTACTTCACTACAAATCAATTAAAACTATACAAATGTTTGTAAAACAGACCTCCTACGGTGGCAAAAAGTTAAAAAAACACTGAGTACAAATGTGTCCATTGTAGCTACTTTTTTTAATATTTGTCCACGTAGTCGCTGTGAATATTTGAGTTTGAACGAAAAGTGTTAAAGGGCAAAAAAAGTTACAACAACGTTGTCATGTTTACAATTTCCACGGAAATTCCCGGTTTTTAATCTGTCAAGCTAAGGAATGTACGAGTGAGCATTCTCGATCGATTCTTTTTTTTTTTAACTGCAAGGATTCGCAACACTTTACATTTACATTTTGCTCCCTTTTTTTTTACAAATTTTGGAGAGGTTCCTCCAGTTTATAATTTTTCTGCATAATTAAAAGAAAGAGCTAGGCAAAGCCCGGCCGTGCTCCGCAGTCGTGGTTGTGGAAAATTCTTTGGTTGCACGATATATACAGGCTATTTTTCGAAATCTGATGATTTAATTTACAGAGAAACGCCAAGTAAAGATACATTGTAAATAAACACTTAGTTTAAGTAAGAGTTATGTGTCAACCGCATGAAAGTAAAAGGAACGTTGAAAAAGAGGACGCTGTGTTCTACTCAACTATAAAGATCACAACACTGACAGGGTACTAGAGACCGAATCGTGCAAAGCAACGAATGACGTTTTTTGTCTAAGCAATTTATTTTATTTTACTTTTTTGTAAAATGCGCGTACGCCGATTCTGAGCTCAAAAGGAAGTCAATATTGGAGTTTTTGACGTACACGACATTCAACGATTTTAGGACGACTTGTGATCTAAGTTCAGCTTAGAAAGAAAAAGATCAGTTGTTTACTGGACATGCCTGATTTTATTTCCTCAACACTGATATAGTGTATGATAAAACTTTGTAGCGTCTTCTAGCAATTTCTTCTTCTGTGGTATCGATAATTTCAGCCTTGGTGACTTAACATGTAAGAGAAGCTGGCAGAGCCGTCGTTTTCAAGATATAAACGGAAACTCTAGGTGATCGTATGCGAAAGTGTATCATATTTTAAAAGAAGACCTGAAGATTTGCATTGAAGAAGCATTTAAAAAGCGTACTCCGAGATCCCCAGTGGCATTAGAAGTGTAAATTAACAAGGAACGTGATTACTTATCACACGAATTCTCCATACGATAGTATAGTACATCATACAATTACTGAAAAATTGTCAGGAAATAGAAATTGAACAATACATTGTTGGTCAAAGCTATCGTACGCCTACAGTGAGGGCAGGAAAGTAAATAAGAGGAGCACAGGTTGCAGAGTTCAGAGTAGCAGGGGCGGATCCAGGGGAGGGGTTGAGGGGGTTGCAACCCCCAACCCCAACAGAGTTCTGTTCAAACTAGCTGTGTATGCTAAATCAGATGCTCCTGAATAAATATTCAACAAAACAAACAAACAAACAAACAAACAAACCCTCATCCCCTCTTTGAGCAGAATTTTTAAAATTTGTTTGACTCTTCATGTCTCTCTCTTATATCTTGACGCTTTTCGAGTCTCCGGAATGCTGGAAATGGCGTTTTAGAGGATAAAATTGGTAAAATGTTCGGACCGGAGTGGACCCTACTAGCCCATGGCGTGGAAAGTTATTAAGGTGTACAACTCCTCTTTCAGAAATTCTTGGATCCGCCCCTGAGTAGATTATAAAGGTCTTAATGCACAGTTTTGTCAATAATGCTTGTAATGTACATACCATCTTGAAACATGATTTTTCCAGGATACCGCATTGAAGGGAAAAGAGAAAATTAATGTTTAGGAGTTTTAATTTCGTTTCATAAAAAGTTACGAAAATATATTACTTCTGCATTCTGTTTATATTGATACAATTTAATTACATGCATGTAGCAAAAGTGTTTCTGTCCTTATTACATCCATTTTGAAATCACTGGTGATTGTTGCAATCTGATTGGCTCTCAGCAGTGCGATTTATTCCCGAATCGCACTGTTTTTTGCTCTAAATTGCATCTTTTTCTCAGCAGTCCGATTTATTCCCAAATCGCACTATTTTTTGGAATGCTCTAAATCGCATCTATATGTCACATCAATATTGGTACTGACTAAAATCCTGTATTTGGGCAATTAAATTTTGCGATTTCAAAATGGATGTAAACTTCATGTCGTGCAATTTTGGTCTGAAATCATACTTGTGATTTCAAATCGAATTCGCGCTGCGCGTTCGTTCGATTTTGAAATCACGCGTATGATTTCAGACCAAATTGCACTCCACTCAGTTCAATTACCATTATATACCATACGATTTACAAATATATTATTTTATCAGGCTAAAAAGATATTACTTAAAAACAATTTCGACTTAATCAAGTCTTCTTTGGGTTTAAAGGATTTTTAGACGTTTGTTAAATGTTTGTCTAGAACTGCATTTTTTGCAAATGAGAAGATCGACCACGGAAGTTTTAGCAACAAAATGATTTATTTGCACGTACTTACCCCCTGATTTGTCCCCAAGAGTTAACATTGCAACGAAAAAGATATAACAAAGTATTAGGACCAGTATGGGTAAACAGAAATGTTTTTTTTTTCTATAAACACAGTTTCGATAAAATATAACGTCTACGTATAACGTAAAAATTATAGTAATTAAACTTGAGGTTAGGATGTATCAGCAATGATGATTCGATGATCGCATACGACGATCAATGGTGTCATTTAGGGCAGCAGCATGTAAGGCTGGCATCTTCGCTGATAAGTTACTTTGAACAAATAAGAGTGATATTTTCTATGTGTATCAAATAAAAGTTGAAAATACACTTACAACCTAGTTTGTTTCCAAACGTTCAGACGGCAAGGAGAAGATAAAATAAAACGAAACAATTATTCAGAGTGATCAGTGTATTTTACTTACAAATTTACTGTATTTTCTTTTCAAAAAGTCAATTGCGGCAAGTACTGAGTATCTCTTCTGCTAATCTTATCACTTTCTAATTTTACACATTTTGAAAACAAGAACCTGGAAAATGGTCTTTTTTAAAAAACAGGTTCGTTCAGAGACGTATTATATATAAATAGCTGAGTGAGTCGCGAGACATTTTCCCTACTGAAAAAGGTAGTCATATGGAAATATGACTACACTCTTTTTTTTATATAAGAAGGTCTAATTTTGCGGCCGAGGCTAAACCGAAACTGAATGTTCTTATTTTGTTGATGTTTTTAGCCTGAAACGTTCTTAGCATGAATTTCAGAACACTAATATGAACGTGACCAGGAGCCCTAACAAAGACCATCATGCGTTATATGAGATCAAATTCCTTTGACATACACGTGCCTGGCTAGCCTAGATGCAAAAACGGGTGCAGAACTGAATAAAAATGCTTCACCCTTAGTCTCAACTTGGGTACATACTTAGCATGTTTTTAAAATCTGGGTTAATTTCAGCCTCAACGTGTGTATAACAAAGATAGCCGACATTTTTAAGCGGGAAATCAGTGGATCCAAGTAAGCGAGGATGTTTTTTTTTTTTTTTTCTGGAAGAAAAATCGCCATTTGAATCAATTTGTTAATCGTAGTTTATTGCCGATTTAACTACCACTGAGGAAAGTGGAGATTTGAGATAGGTTGTCTATTTTATAATAAATTAGCTTACTATCTTCGAGACACGGGGATTAAAAAATAAAACGTTGTTTGCAAAGTGCAAGTTTGTTGCGTCTGAGATCGATACAGAAAGTTACGAGAGTGTGTATTTTTCATTCAAAGATTTTGGGACAAACTGTGAGTGTGAAATATTTTATGTTCAAGTTACCTAGTGACAAGGTACGTATGATTTGTGTTTTGAAAACATCGAGATAAATCTGAGCTACGTTCGCAGACTCGCTCCACGAGTTCTACAGCTGTTGTTTCGAGAATTTCAGCTTTGGTCAGTTTTCAAATGCAGCTAAATTGATAAAAAATTGTTGTAGCTTCGCTCAATTTCAGTTTCATTCCTTGGCAATTCAATTTCATGAAATAAATAAAACATCAGTTCCTACGAGTTTGTACCCTGATACAGTTCATAGCACGTTTCCCGGTTCCTAGCATCGCTAAGAGAACCCTCTATCTCTTTCTGCCTGGGGTTCTCTATACGCCATATCGAAGACCAGGTATACGTTCTAAGAACTGCATGCATAAGAGTACAAAGTCAAGGGAAATTATGTTTTATTCCTTTAATATAACATGTCTTACATTTGCCAAGAATCTAGTGGAATTCGTCAATATACATCCAATACAAAGAGCCGAGTGTTCTAAAGAATGAATAATTTTTTCATTTTATTTTTCCTATTTTTTTTTTCATTTTTCGCTACCGCTTAGATATTAAATCCAAAGGTACTGAAGTGAGATCTTGACTTTATTTCAGAAATGATCAGACCGTTTAGACTTTTTACTTTGAAAAAGAAAATAGGCGAGAGAAATGTTTTCAGTGGCTAGTGGACTATTTCCATATTACCACCTGATGCATGAGCGTGCCGACGGGCAGTTCATCCCTGCATCAGTAAAAATAACATCTCCTTACAGCAATCCTCAACCCTCACCCCATTAATAAGACAAGTTTATGACGCTGAACTTTTCAGTTTGGTCTCGGCAAAATTCCCACAGCATATTTAAAGGTTATCTTTAAATATTAATGTGCGAATTTGCGCCGGTAAAAAAAAAAACATTTTGCGATACGTCTTATTGGCTTATTACCTTAGACAGAAATACTTTTTCGAATTGAATTGAATTCGGAGATCCAAATTGTAATAATTGAATTTTATATCCATTTGACTATTTAGACATTTTGGTTTACGGGATTCCTTGTGATTGCACCACATTCTACATCGGGGAATCAAGAGGCTCCAATACGGAAAGAATGGAATAGCATGCACGGCAGCCGAAATTGCCACCTTTTCACTGCACACGCACGCGTACTTCGCTTTTAAACACAATAAAAGTCATTCTCGACCCCAGAGCTTTTTTTTCGGCCGTGCGACCGCCCTCGGTCATGTGCAAAAAAGAAGAGCTCTGGGGTCGAAAATGAGTAAACGTGAAATTCTGTCCTTGATTTTTTAGAGGTATGGTTCAATGGCAACGTTTTTGGAAACTGTGCGTGTTGCTACATCAAGTGAACGCTACCAACAGTTCATAATCACAACATTATGAGTAACTTCGAAACTGTGAAATAGCCAAAGTCCTAAAGGAGCAGTATCCCGTTTTAATTGTTCTATACAAAACTGCTGCTTTCAAAAACTGGTTTCTAACATAAATATTTTCACCGTCAGTAACAGGTAAAGCGACGACTCGGGAAAAGAAGAAACGAAGAAAAAGAAATGAAGATTCCAACCTTGGCTAGATTTCTACGATCCAAAAATGTTGTTACCGCATATGTTAACTGTTATTTTGTTAATTTAACTATTTTAATGCACGTGCGAATCTACCGTTTCGCTAATTAAACTTCTGACGCGTGCAAAATTCTTGTTTTACTTTTTTTAACGCACACTTTGGTTATAAATGCTCGAGTAGAATGCCGAACCAGGTTAATATTTATTTATTTATTTTTTTATTTATTTATAAGGCAATGCCTAGTCAAGACGTCATACAACAACAGCCTTGATCTGATTGGCTCTCAAGATTTTCCAAATTCCTTGTGATTGAAAAAAAAAACAGTATCTTTGCCAAATACATGTTTGATAAGAATCGCCAGAGAGAAGTTTTCAATAAATATTTTTTGACAACCTATCGCACGCGCCGGGAAATAAGCAAGTTAGCACCGACATTTTCGGTTTGTGGCAACTCTACCCGAGTGTTAACAAATCCTAAGGCTGCGAGCCGTCTCTTTTTTGTCTTTTAGTTAGTCGCGTAAGCACGCGCGCGATCGGGGAAGCCACGAGAAGCGTGCTCGCTCGACTAACTAAAAGAAAAATAAGAGACACCTCGCAGTCTAACTGATATCCTCGAAATCAAAAGCGGGAACGATTCCCTCAAAGGATTTCAAGACAGCCGCTTCATGTGTGGACAAATCTTTACTTCAACCTTGTGGTGTATAACGCGGAATTAAATACGCATTTGCCACTCGGCAGACTGACCTGCTGTTAAGCATGCAGTGCAAGACTTACTTTAAACTGTATTTAACCAGTTCTAACGTCAAGTATAAATTTTGTTAATATATACAGAAGTATCAAGTGGTTTTTGCAATTAATGAAAGTACTCACATTCTGATTTTTCCACAACAGTACACATGGACATAAAAGAGAACAACCGATAAAAGCAGTTTAAAAAGGATATTTTAAGGTTTTATTGGAAGTTTTTAAAAAAGCGTATCAGGTGAAAAGACACTTACTATCTGGTTTGTCCACGTAGTGCATATGGACATGAAAAAAAAAAAAGAAAAGAAATGAAAAAGAAAAAGAAAGAAAAAACAAATTCAAACATTAGAAATATTTTATTACAATCATGGTTTAACTGTAAACTGGTGTCTTTCTTAAAGGGAAACTGTCCCGACACTGTCGCGCCGAAATAACAAAATTTTTGCTTACCTTATTTCCATGTTATATCTCTAAATGCGCAAATATACAACGTGGATAAAAAGATTCTAAAGCGCCGGCAAAACAGCAGCATTAGTTTGAAGAAAAAGTGCAGGATTGCAAGGATGGAAGTGGATTACAGTTCATTAATTTGATTTCGTGACAGGCAGTCAAGAAATCCAAATTGCCATTCTTGTGGAATTTTGTCTTTTTTAGGCGTTGTTTTGTGTCTTAAGTTAATATTTCTTTGCTTTTATCACATTTGGCATTTTTTTTTTCGTCCTAAGTAAGCTTAAAGCAAGCTCCTGGCCATAATCATGAAACCATGCTACATCAGCCGGGACAGTGTCCCTTTAAAGATGTTCTTAAAGAGCGAGAAACCTATATACATTTTGTGTTTTTTACATAAAATGATAGAAATATTTCCATAGTTGAGCAACAATACAATACTGCTTTATTTTGTTAAAATTGAAAAATAACTTACTCCCTGAGTTGTCCCAAAAGTCCACATGGAAAGTTAAAAAGAAGATCATTTTTGTGTTAGATAGTTATTACAAAACCTATAAATTACCAGAATTATTTTTTCAAAAACTACATCGAAATATGAAAAACTGCGATACTGACATATTTTTACTTCTCCAAATCTTTCAGTCAGCCATCGCGAGGTGTAAAAACTTGTACCAATTTATATGCGTCACTGACGAAGCGTGAGGTCAACTGAGATGGCTGGATAATAGTCGTCACATTTCCTTTAAAATTAATCCACTTAATATAGACAACATATCAATTTCGACAATATCCTTGATCACGACGTTGTTGGTATAGAAATGCTTCAAGTAGTGATACCATAAGTTGCTCCGGTTGAAATAAAAGTAATAACGGGTATTGAATGAATTCAAAATAAAAACAAAGACTTACGGCCTGGTTTATCCCAGAACATCCACATGGAACGAGAAACAGAGAAAAAAAAAAACAATTGTTATAATGGAAACATGGTAGTCAACTGGTTAGGGTGGTTTGAGCTTAGTCTCTGCCATGGCTTGTAACCTTGGACAATAAATTATAATCCACATTGTTTCGGCCTCCGAGGCAAAGTAAATTTATAAACTAATGGGTGCCAGCGCAAGCAAACTGTTAACCCTGCAATGGACCAGCATCCCATTTAGGGTGCAGTAGTCATACTTCTAGTCGTTTTATGCCCCATCAGTTTTCGTCAGTCATCCCTTTTCTTTGGGCCAGAATTGAACTATGCCTTGTTTACGTAACTTATTCGGGACAGATGTTTTAAATTGTTACGATTCAATAGCTTTTGCAGGTGGTAAAAGTAAACTTTTTATGCCGACCTTTTCGCTTTTAATACCAATTTAATCGCATTAGGAATAGGATCGGATGCATGAATCAACATTTGTCATTAGTTAGAGACAGCTAAAAGTTGTAAGTTAAATGCACAAAAGCAAGTCAAGCATTCGGCGGTTAAGCAGCGATAACTTTTGTTTATTGGTTATTAATAAATAAATTAACAGTGAAGTGTGCATTGAATAAAAGTGAATGAAAAAAGAATATTTACATGCTGATTTGTCCACGGAACGACCACAAGAAAAAGAAAAGAAAATTCAATTAGGAGTAGTTAACTTATTGTTGCTCACTTAAATTTATTGTGTTGTGCTTAGATCATGCACAAGGCTTGGAGCTGCTTGGGATGCTGAAAGGTTAATATTTGTATTCAAATGTTATCTCGGTATTGGAGATTTTTACTCTGGAAGGTTAGAACTGAAGGGTTTATCAATTTAATATGATGTAAAAAGACAAATATGTTCATGGGAAATACAGTAAAACCCCATTAATACGGACACCGAAGGGACCACGGAAACTGTCCGTATTAACGGGGTCAGTGTCCGTATTAATGGGGTGCCCGTATTAACGGGGTGTCCGTATTAATGGGATGTCCGTATTAACGGGCCGGGGTGTCCGTATTAACGGGGTGTACGTATTAATGATATGTCCGTATTAATGGGATGTCCGAATTAACGGGGTGTCCGTGTTAATGGGGTGCCCGTATTAACGGGGTGTCCTATTAATGGGGTGTCCGTGTTAATGGGGTGCCCGTATTAACGGGGTGTCCATATTAACGGGGTGTCCGTATTAATGGAGTGTCCGTGTTAATGGGGAGCCCGTATTAACGGGATGTCCGTATTCAGCGGGTTCTTATGTCAATGACTTAATTCTATTGTTAGTCTTACGGAAAACTGTTGTAAATTCCCGGCCTGACTAATCAATTAAATCGATAACACTCGATGACCGATCTATAAGGGAAAATTCTGTGCCTTTTTAAACATGATTGCCATCGATTTTTGGTTGTTTTCCATTGGATCGTTTCTTATTACGTCAACTCGATCATTTTCAAAAATCATTACCTCTGATTTATTAATTCTTGTGCTGTATTAAATGACTTAAAACTTTAGATCGGACCACAAGTACAAGATTGAGTACAACTTTCCTAACCTGGTTCGCCTACTTTAGATAAACATTTATTTTATCCGGAAGGACCGACAGTCATGACCGTTCTAGCGATGTGGCTGTCTTAAAATTCAAAATTAAAGTCGTACTTGTACTCAATCTCGTACTAAAATCTAAAGCTAAGGAGGCCTTATGTCTACGATGCCCGACGATGTCATGCAGTAAAAACAAACGCCTCACCAACTTCACAGGCATAGTAACCTTTGACTAAACATTTTAAAACCAATGAGTACTGGTTTCATTGCACTTAAAGCTAGCCACCCGGTATACGTAAATCTATATCCGGCTATATACGCTGCGAGATATCGATGACAATTAATAGTGATCGATGAAAATCGATAGCAATCGATGCAATTAAGGGAATTTTACTCAATACGACTATCGATTGACCGATACAAATCGATATCAATTAACTAACAGTTATCGATTGATTTCCCATCATCGATTTTTATCGATTAGTCAGGCCGGGCAAATTAGCACATCTTACCCCACCAAGACACTAAATAATTATGACTAGACAAAAGCCGATGTTCAGCTATATGTAATTTAGCTATATGTTTAGTATAGCTTACGCATTTGAGAAACTTTTTTATTTCATACTTATAGAGATTTTCTGTTGAAATTTGGCGTGTGAAAACCCCGTTCGAGGTTCGCAGCCAATCAGAATGTCGAAAACGACTTTCTGACACGTGAAAAAAGCGTTTCGTCCATTCGCAACTGTATAAAATAAACAAATTACAGCATGGGCAGTGCTTTGTAGGGTATTTACGTACGAGTTAGTTTGTATCAGAAATCAAACGAGCGAGCAAAGCCTCGCTCGTTCTATTTCTGATACGAACCAACACGTGCGTAAATACGTACGCCCGCACAAATTATCCGTATTAACGAGGTTAACTTTGTATGAATTTTTTTAGGCTGGACGGAAAAAACTGTCCATTGCCCGTATATGTATTAACGGGAGTCCTTAGCGGGCAAATGTTAAGCCTGCATGGTTTCCATATTATAATCGCAACGATCGCAACGATCGTTACGATCGACGATCGCTGCGATTCTTGCGACCCTTGCGATCATATGGAAACCAAAACGTTGCGATCGTTGCGATTGCGATCGCAAAGATAGAAATTTTTCTATCTCTGCGATCGCAATCGCAACGATCGCAACGTTTTGGTTTCCATATGATCGCAAGGGTCGCAAGAATCGCAGCGATCGTCGATCGTAACGATCGCAGCGATCGTCGATAGTAGTTAGAGGCGCTCAACCTTTCCCCTGACCAATCAGGAGCCAGGATTTAGCACACGTGACTTCGGTTAGCCAATCAGAGACGACCACCGAAAATCTGTACACGTGCAATGACATCATGGGTTTTTTCATGAAAACGGAAGTGACCTTGGGTGACGCTTGCCTGAGGGTGGGTGACCGCTGACCGGAAGTGACCTCGTTTGGACCGCGGGCTCAGATACCGCTGACCGGAAATAATCCTTTTTTTGGATCGCGGGCTCAGGTATCGGGGTGGGTCCCAGATCCCGCTCGGGATCCCTCGGGAATGGGTTCGGGGGTCGTTCGGGGATGAGTGACGGGTCGCACTGGTTCCGCTCGCGGGGTGGGTCCCAGATCCCGCTCAGTCAGAGAGACAGAAAAAAACCCAGAAAATAACGCAAAAAAAAATGACTTTTTAATAGTCACACAACGAAAACAAGAATTTACATGTGGGAACATGAGTTCAATTCATGAATGGATTTGTTCGTGTGTTGTAGATTTCACCCCAATAGCTTCTGGGTGGCGGCGGCTTGTTCTTTGCGAGCCAATCGTCAATGGACCCGAGAGCAAAATACCGAATACAATGGTTGCATAGGATCCAGGGATCGGCGCTGCGGGTGGTCCATTGTCGGAAGCCGCACACGATCAGGGATTTCAATTGCGTCATGACCTGAAACGGAGGAAACCACTGTCAATGGAACCACGTGTTTTTTTCGTAAACAATGTTGGCATAAAAACACTCGAAGATTGGGAGTGATCCATTTAGGCACCAAACGGGTGGACCATAGGGTGTGACCGCAAACAAACAGGGATGTCAATTGCGTCATGACCTGAAAAAATGGAAAGTCACGTTGAGTGGTTTTGTCGCTTTTTGTATTTCAACCAATCGTCAATGGTTCCCAGGCCCAGTCCCCGCACGCAATGGCAGCATGGATAGGAAAGAAAGAAGGATCGCGTGGACCATAGGTACATGGGGCAAACGCGAAAAGACAGCAATTGATCCAGAATCTGAAAAAACAACAACAACATTTATTCACGATTGTTTTTTAAAAAATAATTACACGTGTTGATAAAAACGTAAATTTAAACGTTTGTCCGCAAAAGCAATCAGGTGATCATCGTTGTAAACGGCGTCGTGTCTGTCCATAAAGTCGTCGTGAGCCCAATCGAGGGAATGGACGACGAGAAAATCGAGTCGCCCAAACAGTTCTATGCGTCGACAATGTTGACAATAAGGCAACGCGGGATTGGTGACCCATTTGGTGCACGGACACACGACGGATTGCCCGAGTTCTTGCATCAACTAAAAGAAACGGAGAAGAAAACGATCGTCAATGTCCCCGTCTGTCCATCGTCGCAAACAATGTTGACAATACGATGACGGAGTGGGATCGCCCCAAATAGAAACGGCGCAAACGGGCAAGTCTTGTATTTCTAAAATCAACTGTACAGTGTGAAATAAAAAATGAAAATTAGTGATCTCCGCGTTTCCTTCTTTTAATCAAACGATCAATTTTGCCCTTGAAGACTTTACGATTACAATGTTGGCACACCGTAGGATTGTTCGTATGTTTTTCGGTGTTCAACCATAGCGAGCGTGGGCAGAGGTACAAGTCCCGTAACTGTCCCGTGATCTGTGTTTGTGGGGTGAAAAAAAAATAACAGCGTTACAGATTAACAACACGTCGCCGGCAGTAGAGGCAAGAGAGGTCCCACACAATAAACGATCGTCGACTGGGAGAGGGTCGCACCCATTGCGTGACAGGACAGCGAAGCAAGGTGCGGATTTCGACCATCACCTTGTAGTTAAAGAGAAAAAAATTAAAGGTTACAAAGTTTCCGGGATTGCATCAAATCGTCGTGGCATTGATTGCAATAGCCATTGGTCCAATGGGCTGAATGGGGGTTTTCGATGGAACGCACTTTGGTTAATAATTGATCGATGCTCCCGTAACGCCGTCGTCGCGAGCAATGGTTGCAACCGACACAACTAACTGAATATTTGACCCATTTATGAAGTTGGCAAACACGATGAAATACAAGGTCGAAACATACCCGTGCCATACGTTCGCGGTGCAATTGCCTGGCCGCCAAATCCAGGATGCGTTCTTGGAGGATGATGGGTAAATAATCCCAATAAGACTCTCCATGGGGAAGCGAGGCAGTCTGGGATGGATCCTCTGCCACCGGTTCCACTTTCACGCGTTTGGCGGCCCGGGTCTCCTTCTCATCCATGACACGTTTTCGCTTGGCACGCATGACTTCCACCACCGAGGGAGTGACCACTTTGTTGGACGCCATGTTTGTTTTTCACTAGAGCTCGTAACAACTGACTGAAGGGTGAAAAACGGTGGGAACCCCTTGCTCTTATTATACCCTCGGGAAGGAGGACGATGCATGCCGGGAAGGAACGGGGTACCCATGGGGGGGTATGGGTATTGATTTCTTCACTCGTCCCAGGGTCTCTCGCCACCCCACCCCGTTCTATTTAATTTGCCTCGAGAGATAGAGAGAGAAAAGGACGGGCACGATGTTGGGGTACGCGATGGATCCGTTGTCCGTGAAAAACGTGTTATTGACCAAGGAATTGAACGACGTGAAAAAAGAAAATCTGTTCCTGCGAAAGGTCATGGCGGATGTCACGTGTCAACTCAGTGGGGTACCCTGGAGCCAGATTCCGAGTTGCGTCGAGGCCTTGAAGAACGACAACTCGTCCCTCCGCGCTCGAATCGGGACCTACCAACGGGACAAAATGCAGTGGTCGACAGACATGAAAGAGGCCCGCGCTCGAGTCGAGACGTTGCAACGGGAGAAAACGCAGTGCTTGAAAGACACGAAAGAGGAACGTCGTCGGGGTTTACAATGGCAAGTGCGCTGCGATCTCTTGTTGGACCAAATTTTGTGCAGGGAGTGCGAAGAGGAGAAAGATGCCGCCTACCACACGGGACACGGTTACGACTGGGAACCCAACTGTTGCGAGGGATCCTGTAAATTGGCCAAATACAATTTGCAGGCTGGGATGGACAAGCATGCGGGCGAATTTGTTATCCCCGAGTATTTCGAGAAGGATCCCCGCTTACAAGCCCTCGAAAAACAATTGGTGAACGAAGGCGTCCAAGTCTCGACCTCGAAAAACAATAAGGCGTGAACTGACACAAAACACTTTTTTGTTTTTTTACAAGTGGTTGATTTTATTAAACTTTAAACGCAACGTTGGATTTTTACAATAAAGTGTTCTTTCACAATTTTAAACGTTTCTTGACTTGCATGATTTTTTTCACAATCTTCTCCGTCAGGGTGTGTTTTCCTGGCAGGTTGGCAATCCCTCGGATCATTTTTTCGTCCGCTTTCCACTTGTCCTGCAACGTCTTGGCACGACCGTAATCGATGTCGTGTTGCTTGGCCAATCGATCCAATCGATTTTTTCCGGGATCCCCTCGTTTCAGGCGTTTGGCGAGATGCGTTCCGGGGCCCATGTATTGATACCCCGGCCAATGAAATTCGATGCCCGTTTTGGCCAGTAACTTTTGAAGGTCGAAACTTCCTCCGCGAATGGCTCTTTGTCGGCGGGGAGCCCGTTGCCTTTTTCGTTTGGGTGTTTGACCGCGTCCCATCACTTCCAATCCAACCAACTCGTCTTGAGTTTCTCCAATTCCCTTCTCGCTCTTTTTTCGAGGGCCGCTTTGGCTTTGTCTCGGATCACTTGTTGGGTTTTTTTCGCGACACTCCCTATCGTCTGTTTGGCTCGTTTCTTCAACGTCCCGCTGAGAGACGAGGAGGACGTCGACGGACCGGGTACCGACGCCGGCGTGTCAAAGGGAAGTTGCCTCGGACGGATGGGTCTCGGAATGCCCGACGGGGTCGTGAGTTTCTTGACGCTGACCTTTTTCGGGGTTCCCGTCGCTTTGGCCGGTTTTGGACCTGGCGCGGGTGTGGACGGGGTGCGTCCTTTTATCATGTGTTTGAGAAAGGTGGAGATGGGTGCCTCGGCCAGATCCTCCTCCTCCGCCGCCGGTACCCCCACTCCCGTGCCCGGTGCCGTCATGCCCGGTTGTCGCACGCGTTTGGTCCACACGCGCACTTGACGCGCCAAGGGTTTGGCCAAGGCGACTTTGAGCCCCGGGTCCAGGTCGGAGTTGAGCAACACGTCTTCTTCGGCCGCCAAGGTCGCCGCCTTATTCAATCGACTGTCTTCCATCAACCTTTGCTTGTACTGTTCTTGCAATTGGAGAAACCGTCGAGGGTCGGTGACGGCTTGGGCCTGGAACGCGCTCATGCTAATTCTTTGCCGCTTCCGTCTCCCAACACGTCGGCGTAGACTCGACAGTAGCGGCAGAGTTGATGATCGCGTAGATTCAGCAAATGTTGACACAATACCTCCACGTGGTCCTCTTTTTGCCTCAATCGCTCGCGAAGCGTGTCGAGTTCTTTTTCGAGCCTCTCCACGTCTCGATTTCGACTTTGCAAGGTCTCCACCACGCGTTGTAAGGTGGCCTGACGTTCTTGTTCCCGTCGTTCCGTTCTTCTTATAAGGTGCGACACGCGATTCATCGCGACTTGAGGGCTCTTTCGCAAACGCAATTCAACCCGCGCCAGAGACCCGCCCCCGTTTGCGATTGCATGGTCTCTCGTCGTCTTTTTATCGAATTCTTTTTTTTCGCCATCTCGCGCAAGGCCTGGCGGTGGGGGAGTAGCACGCGATAATTGGCACGGGACAGGGGGACCGTGCCCCGTAACGTGTTCATCGCCAATTCGCTGATGGCATTGATTTGATCCGCATTGGCTAATTGCAATCGTTCTTGTCGTCGATGCTGATCGGCTTCCTTCAAGACACTCTTCAAGAAGGGCAATTGACGATGGATGCGACGCATGACGCACACTCGGATCGACCGCCGTCCGTAGGCATGGTGCTCGCTTTATACTCGACGACGGGTTTTCTCTCTCTTCTCTTGTTTTCTGTTTTTTTCACCTCCGTTTACGCGTCGCGGCTTCCAAGGCTTTTTTGGCCCCGAACCCCGCCGCGCCTCCCGCCGCACACAAGGCGGCCGCTTTACCCGCGGCGATCAAGGCGGGCACGGCCAAGGCCAGTAAAGGAAACACACCTCCGTGTTGACGACTACGGGGTCGTCGTCGTGTTTTGACTCCGTATCGACGCAGGGCACGTTGTCGTCGTTTTCCTTTCGGCATGATCCAGGTCCCAAGTGTCGACGGCAAGCCCTCTCGGTCGTTTTTTTATAGTCCCGGCAGACGTCGTTTGACGCGTTGCGCGGCTCGCGTGGCTTTCCGTTTGATGCCTCGCACGGTACTGGACATTTTACGGGCCACCCCTCGCGCCCCACTCTTGACGGTTTCTTTGGCCAATTCTTTCGCGGCTTTTTTCGCCAAGGCTCCCACGGATTGACCTCCCATGAGCGATTTCACCGCACGCAAGATGGGGGGAATCAGTTGTTCCAAACCACCCCCGCGTTGAAGCTCCCTGGTCTGCCGCCGTCGACGTCTTTTCACGGCCCGTCGTTTTGGCATCCTGTCGTCCCACAATGACGTGGGCAAGTTCCCCTTTCCGTTTTTTTATAGGAAGAGCATCTGTCGACGTAGTTCCGGCGGAATGCGTTGTTTTGCCCGTTGATAGGCTTGTTTCATCTGTTTGCCCACGGCGACACTGCCTTTGGCCAACGCCAAGGCTTCCGCTTCTTTAGAGGCGCCTTTGGCCAAAGTGCCCACGGTTTTTTTCCCAAAGGTCCGTTGCAAGTCGCGAAATAACACGGGAAGGAGATTTCCTCCCCGTTGGTGGTGGGACCTTCCACGCCGTCGTCGTCGGATGCGGGGAGTCGTGCGTCGACGCATCCCGTTGCCTCGAACCATGGCGATCACTGTCTGCACCAACGTGTGGGTGTGTGTCTTTGTTTTTTTTTTTTTCTCTCTCCCTCTTTTTTATGGATTGGTGATGCGGGAGGAGGTCCGTCGTACGGTGGGCGCTTCGCCGTTGTCTTCGTACACCGTGGTCACGGTATTGGTATGCGTGATATTGCGTATGCGACGGTTGCGGGCTTGCTGTCTGGCATCTTCCGCCAACAGATCCATTTGTCGACGCATCTCCTCTTGATTGCGTCGATTGGTCGGGCCGGGACCCCGACGTCCTCTGGGTCGTCTGCCACGTCCGCGAGGGGAACGAGGCGGAGAGGGCGATGACGACGAGGAGGAAGGGGACCCCCCCGGTCCGCCGGGAGCGCCTGCTGCCGTCCTGGTGGTGGCCGAGACGGTCGTGGGTGGGGCGGCGGCAGGTGACGCGGGGGAGCCTGCGTCGTCGTACGGGGGGAGGGTGGCCATGTACCTCTCCAAATCGTCGTCGGTGATACGGTATTGTTGCCGCAATCGCGTTTCTTCCTCTTTCGTCATGGGCGCGTTGAGGATCCGATGCATGGCCAAATTCCTTCTCGTGCCAGAGACGGCTCCAGACGGAGTGGGTGGCGGGGACGGCGACGGAGACCGAAACGAGGAAGAGGAAGAAGAGGAGGAGGCGGCACGACGTGGCGGGGATACCGCCAATCCCAATTCTTGCAACAACTCGGTCGGGTTCAGATCTCGAGGGGACGAAAAGGAGGTCGACACCCCCACTCCCGCCGGACGCGTCGTGGCAGCGGGTTGGGGGCTCGTGCCTACTCCGGCCGGCGACAGCGTGGCCAAAACTCGTTCCATCTGTTCCAGGTATGCTGGATCCAGCAGGGCGTCGTCGCTCTCTCGCGCATCGCGAATGAGTAGCGGGGAGGGTGAACTTTCACGACTCATCTCGTTTCTTCAAAGACCACCGGAGGCGCTTCTCGTTCCCGCAGATTCGTCCACAACCGAAACCGATCGTCGGATGCCGGGTGGAGATCCAACATTAAATAGCCAAAGGGATTCTGCGTGCAGAGGTTGAATACGTCCATCACCCCCTGCCATTGGTCCGGGAACGCTTGCAACGCCAAATTTCGCATGCCCGTGCGATCGCGCGGATTCTTGAAGGCGATGACATAATGCGCATTTCGGTTGATGGTCTTGGCAAATTTACCGGGCGGAAACAAATCTTGCGTCAAATAAAACACCGTGATGTTGCGATGATGGGAATCTTTGGTGAATAAATCCAACACGCGCTTGTCGTTGCCCCCTTCTTCCATGAGATCGTCCAACACCAGAATATCGCCCCCTCGACCCTCGAACCATTGTCCCAAGTGAGAGGGGGTCGGGATGCCTTGATGAAATCGAACGCCTTTCTTCTTCATGCCAGCAAAGCGGGGTTGCCACACCCCGTAACAGTACACGATCCGAGCCGGGGTCCGTTGAAACGCGCGTTGTTCCGTCAACAGGTCGTCCAACAATTGGGTTTTGCCGCATCCCGAAGGGCCGCCGACCATGACGCTACTCGGCATACGAATCATGGTGCTAGGTAGTGATCGTACCATCGAGGGGTGCGTTGTTTTATCGAGGTTGCCACGCTTTCCCTGACGCGGGTTTCCCCGCAAGTTTGAAGCGCGGTCACCAGAGCATCCCAGTCGCCTCGTTCGGCCAAGGTGCGCAATCGACGATACTGACGATAATCCCATCGATTCCACAAGACATCCTCGGGATGGCATAGAATTTCTCCCCATTCCAACTCTCTCAGGCATTGAATCACGTGTTGCGCATCTTGTCTGGTGATCATGGTTGGTTTTTTTTCACACTTCCCACGGTTTGCGTCGACCGCGATAATGACCCGCGGCACCCGTCACGCCCATCCTTTTGTAAGAGTTCATTTTTCCCAGTTGGTACCCCAGTTTGGCCGCCGAGGCTAGCACGGTGAAGATCCCGCCCGTCTGCTCTCGTTTACATCGCAAGGTCTCGCCCATCTGCCCGCGTTTTCCCAACACCGTCAAAAAGGAGGGATTGGGTCCCGATTTGCCCGTATACCCTCGGGTGGTGCGTCGTCGTCGTCGTCTTTGTCGTTTGGTTGGATTCCCTTGCGGCATGTCGTCTCGAATGATTTTCCCTCCCCAGTCAGGGATGGCTCTTATTTATGATGAAAAAAGAAAAAAGAGAGAGATGCAATGACCAGGATTCGAACCTGGGTCTCTGCGGCCACAACGCAGCGTCTTTACCACTAGACCATCAAAGCATTCGCTGTCAAATGGGTCTGTTTTTTAATTATTTAAATTATAAAAAATTGCACCGGAAACACTTTTTTCAACCACTTGTTTTATTTTTTAACAACAACAACCATAACAATAATAACAACAACAACTGTTTTCTTTTTTTCTTTCCTCTGTATTACACGTGGAAATGTTCCTTGTTCTCTTGAAAGCTCACGCTGCATTGACGATTGGGAACGGCATTGTCCACTTCGCTCAGTTCTTCCTGGATCAAGGCTTTGACTCGTTGCGCCACTTTGGCGTCGTTGGATACCAGGTCGTGCGGCGAAAAGTCGGCCAAGAACTCTTCAAACGAGACCCCTCGTACTCGCGCTTTGAGAAACAACAAGGCGTAATGTCCGCAGGTTTGACTCCGGAGGGCTTGTAGGGTCATACCGCTTCGAAATACCGTGGGCCATTGCGCCAACCATTCGTGCATGCCCGGGGCCGGGTACGTGGTCAAGGGCAGCCCGTAACTGTCAAAGACTTCGCAACCTCGTCCCGGTTCGGTCCACACGGCCAGCCAATGTTTACCCGGTTCCCCCGTCGGGTCCGTGTTCACGATGTAGCCTGCTCGGGTCGTCACGGTGGGAGGTTGCGGCAATCCGTCCGACGGGACCACGTCCCAAAACACGCGTTTCAAGGCGTCGTCGTCCCTGGCCAGGTAGCGTAACACGGTATCGCTCAGCGCTACAAATTCCATGCTTCTTCTTCTTTCTTTCTTTTCTTGTTTTCTTCAGCTAACGGTGCAGGTTATACAAGACAGCCCCGTTGCCATCCACTTCAAATAGATTTTCAAACTCGCCCCAGACCAACACGGTGATATTGGTATTCAGAGCAGTCTGGAAATCAATTTCCACGCGCAAATTGCCAGCTTGTTTCGGGTTTCGGTACTCGGGGTCGTCCGCCACGCCCGAGGGGACATTGTTGAACGCGAACAACGTGCATTGTCCATCTTGCCCCCAATCCTCCGGTCTCACCATGGAGGAACCGTGGTGCTGCAACCGTCCACAGGCTTCCAGGAACCGACGGTAGCCTTTCAAATCTTTCAAATTATCGTTTCCATTCAATTCCAGGGTGGGGTACGGGTATTCTTCGCCATCCACCACTTGCTTGATGCGGGTCACCCCAAATTTTTGAAAAGCAAACGGATACCATTCCACATCGCCGTTAAACGCTCGACTGTCCACCAACGCCACGATCATCCGATCGGGCACTTTTCCCACAAACACGTTATCTTCCGTGAATTTGGTGGTCCGTCCGTCGAACGAAAAGGACCGGATCTCGCTTCTCACCACCGGGTACTTGGCCGTCTGTCTCTTGCTTTTTCGATCTGTTTGCAACGCGCTGTACACCGTGGGATTCAAACTCACTCGGCACAGATGCAGGGTCACTTTCAGATCCTCGTGGTTCAACGTCACCATCCGTTTCACCCCCGTGCCACTCGTCTTGGTGCCAAACGTGAAAAAATCGGGGGTATGGCAAAACAGTTCCAAGACCATTTCTACGCCCGGGGTGAGAAGACGTCCCGTGTGAAAGGCTTCCAGGTGCGGCTTGATCAGGAACGTGACGGTCTGGTTGCCGCGAAATCGCACGGAGGCCGTTTTCAGGGCTTGCACCGAATTGTGCAACCATCCGGCCGTGGTGGGGATGTCGTCGTGGGCGCCGCCGGCTTGGATCCGAGGGACGACATCCAATTGATTCACCCACCCTTGCGCGGCCAGCAAGGTCTCTCCTTCCTCTCTATTAAAATTCAAGATGGTTTCTAGGAATGCCTTGTACGCGTACGTGTCCGTCTGTTCGCTCATGAGGGCTCCGTTGAAGCGCAGGTTCATTTGTTTGAAGATGGAATGCCCAATGTTGTTGACCGCATACAGGAATCGGGTGTCGTCGGCGTCCGAGGTGGCATTCTCGTCCGCCACCAGACCGTTGGTGGAGGCCGAATGCAAACGCAGTTCCAGTTCCAAATAACTTCGATCCAAATCGCAAAAATCGTCCAACGCTTGCACCGTGAAGGTGATGGGTCGGATGCCCGTGGTGGACGGACTGTACTTGACCATCCGATACCCCTGCCGAGCAATGTCGGCCGTGGGAATCGTAAACAATTCCAACGACATGGTTGCGTTCAGGGACGTGGACGTTTGCGTTGCCGTGGACGCGCGTGGACCCTTTTTATGTATCTGGCGAGCCGATACCCCGGTGGAGGCGCGACGTCCGACGAGATCCAACCTCCGCGTTGACGTAGTCGTTGTCGAGTGAACCAATACCCCGGGGGAGGTGCCACGTCCGACGAGATCCAACCCCCGCGTTGGACTGGACTTTTATACCGTCCCCTTCCCGTCAGATGCCGGGGTCGCGATTGCACGACCAGGGGGTGGACCATGGTGGTGGTGGTGCTGTTTTTTTTTCTTTAATGTTTCTGTCTTCACTCGCCGAAAATGTCTCGGGCTCGTTTCGCCGCTTTTTTATAGATCCCTTGCTTGCTCGTCAGGGCTTTTCGTTTCACCCCTCGTCCCAAGGCACCAAACACCGCTTTTCCCGCCTGTTTCCACGATTGACCTCGGTCCAGCGACGCTTTTCCTTCGCGCAGCGACGACGCGAGCAACGGGGTGGCCAATTTGATCAAATCTTGCATGAAGGCACCTCCGCCTTGCCCCGTCCCCGTTCTCGTCGAGGGGGATGATAACGCGTTAAACTGCCACCCAACATGACGACACTCGAGGATCGACGAGGGAGGGAGGGAGGGCTGGCTTTTTTATACCGTCACCTTGCGGAACGAGAAGGTGGCGACGGTTTGGCCTTTTTTCATTTTCGCCAAGGTCCCGGTCGGGTCGGCCAGTTGCACTTCGACGATATCGATCCAGGGGCGTCGTAAGGGGACCCATTGGATGTGCAAGGGTTCAAAGAACTGCACCCCTTCTCCGCTTTTGGGAAAATGCGCTTCTCGAATCAAGGGGTGGAGTTGACCGCCCATCCGATTGCTTTCCACCAGATCCGTGTACACGAAGAAGCGTCGTCCCGTACTCCCCACGTACTCGCCAAAGGCATCGTTGAGATTCACAAAGTGCCAATTCACGGTCAGCGAGAGATACAGGTACCCCTCGTCCGTCTTCCAGAGGATTGGCGTTTCCGTTGTCTCGTCTATCTTGGTCGTGCCCAGTTCCGTGTCCTTGATAAAAAAGAAGGACTGCTTGGATTCTTGAAACGGGAGGGTGTAGTGAAGATTTTCCCCCAGTGCCGTCCCCTCGGCGTTCAACCACCCCATACCCACCGCCAACTTTTTATTCACCATCAACCGCACGGCGGGGTCGGTCATGGAAGGATCGGGTTTGATGTGCTCCAACAGTTTGTGTTCCACGACCAAGGACGGGCCTTCCCAACGAAAGGTGGGTCGACGGGCCTTCTCCAAACGACGTCCCAGCACTTGCGTTTGGGCAAAGGCTTCCCGCTCAAAGAATCGAATCATGGAGGCCATCATGTTCACCCCATTCTTGATGAATTGGTCTTCTTGCAATTGCGTGCCGCTGATCATGTAGTGTTTGAAGGTCGGTTGATCGAGGGTATCCACCAGGGTGTAAGACAGCACAAACAAGAGAGCCCTCTCGAGCCCCGCGACGTGCGTCAACGTCCGTCCGCTATCGGGGGTGGAGAGGGACAACAACCCCACTTCCCAATCCCCATCCAACGCCAGCGGTTCCGCCAATCGTACCTTGAATGCATCCGGGGTGTTGTTGGGAAATTCCGGGGAGACATCGCTCAGGAGCACCACGCGATTCATGACGTCGACGACGACGACGACTTCGTGACCCGTCTGGGTGTGCGATGCCCCTCTTTATAGCGAGGTCATATGCCGTTTGGGGATCCAACTATCGTATTTGCTGGGCCACCCCTTCCAACGCACCAACACGTTCCGTCCTCGTCGTCGAAGCACTTTTTCCACCCGAAACACGGCATCGTCCGGCACCTCGACTTTTTGCACGTCTTCTTTGTAAAAAGTCCCTTCCACGGGCGTCCCGTCCCATTCTTGGATCTTGTAAGTGGGCACGGGACCTCCTCGGGCACGTTGCACGATGAACACTTCTTCCGTCCATCCGGGCAAATATCCCTTTTGGAAAGGACGATGTTTCTTGTTGAGTCGAACGCGATCTCCCACCTTCAATGTCGGGCGTTTCCGCCGTCGAAGCCGTTTCTCGTACAAGCGATCCCACACGGTGCGTTCGTTGGCGCGGGTCACTTGGTTCGGGGGCAGGCCAATACTTCGATGCGGGGTGGCGTTGTACCCTCGGACCAACAGCGGCAACCGATCCTCGTACCGGAGCGTATTCAGGGCGGTGAACATGCGGTACATGCGTTCCTTCAACGTGCGATTCCATCGTTCCACCACGGCGGCTTTGCTATCCCCGCGCGTGGAAAAGAGCGCAATCCTTCGCTCTTTCAGAAACGTTTGGAAGGGCCGGTTGTAAAATTCTGTCCCGTCGTCCGTTTGCAACCGCAAGGGTTGTCGTCCTTTACTCCCTCGCAAAATCGAGGCAAAGGCTTCCGTCACGGCTTTGCCGGTCTTGTTCTTCAAAGGCACCGCCCACGCGTACTTGGACAAGACGTCGATGACGGTCAAAATGTAGCGGTACCCCTTATTCCATTTCTTCAAGGCCGACACGTCCACCAAATCGGCCACCCATTGTTCGTCGCGGGCAAACACGATCACGGGGGTGGTGGGAAACCGTTTCCGACGCGGTTTGTGCAGGGTATAACTCAAGAGCCCTTCCAAGACGCGTTTGGCCCGCGCCAGAGGCAATCCCGTCTGCTGGGCAAATCGTTGCACGCCCCCCAAACTGCCTTTTTTCTCGGGGGATTCGTAAACCTCTCCCCAACTGACCGAGGTTCGCTTTGTTTGGGATTTGGCACGCGGGGCCATGTCGTTCGCCGATGGGATCCGAAGCACTCGTAACAAAACGGGGAGGGAAGGGGACTTTTATCGTTAACAAACAACAACCACACCGTGAATGTTCGTGACAACAACATGTTTTTTTTTTTTTAATCAACCAAACAAGATAATATTTTTTTACATGAAGAAAAGCAATGTTCAATGTTCAATCCCGTCTGACACGTATTTGTACTTGCCACGGGGTGACTCTTCCGCGGCTCTGGCCAACCTCTCGGTGACTCGACGCATCCAATAGTCAAAGAGGGGGGTAGAATCGTCGGGCACGTACTTGTCTTTCAACCACTGCACGTCCTTCAACATCTCCCACGAAGGGTCTTCCTCTTTCAGGTACCGGCTCAAGGTGTCCAAATAAATGATCTTTTTCCATTTTGGGACCCGTTTCATCTCCTCGTACGCCTCCTTCAAGTAAGGGCGAGAACTCAAATTTCTGAATTCTTCGGGATAGGCGATGGTGTTCTTCGTTCCCGCCACCACGAACCTTCCTCGCCAAAACTTGTTCCACCGGGGAATCTCTGGCTCTCTTTCTGGCTCTCTTTCTTTGTCGACCTGGGGCGGTTCCCAAGAGGTCCACGGCACGGGGTGGTACTCCTCTTTCTTGACGCGAGGTTTCCAATGGATCCACTGGAAATAACCACAGCGTTCTTTGCCAAACTGTTCCACGCCTTTCTGGTTGACGCCGCAGGTCAGGAACACCTTTTGGTAATTGTTGGGGGACAAACTCAGTTTCATTCTCGGTCTCAACCCGCAGTCGCAACGCAAGGAAGACCACTGGGCTTTCAGGGCGGGGTGAAGATGGTCTTTCAATTCTTTCAACATCGTGTCCAAGTGACGGGTGGGAATGAACACCAGACATCCCTCGTGACCGCAACGTTCGTAAGAAAAGTCCCCGCAACTGCCCGGGCACAAGGGTTCCCACTCGTGAATGGGGCACGACAAGTCGGTGACGACGACGGGGGACTGAGGTGGAGGGTCCGTCTGCGTGGCTGCGTCCACCAGGGTGGAAAGAGCCGGGTCTTTGCAAAGGCTCGCCAGAAACGCATCCGCCTCGTTCTCTTCTTCCTCGGTCAACAAGAGAGGTTCGGGGGGATGAGGTGGCAAGACGTCCACGGGGGCATTCAAGACCGCCATGTCCTCGGGGCTCAATGTCTCGTCTTTCTTCTTCTTCTTTCTACTCCCTTCGGCATCGCTCTTGGTTTTACGTTTTTTAGGTGCAGCGACAGGAGTCGGTTGCGTGGCCACTCGACTCATACTCATAACTTTTCTTTTCTTTGGACCACTGCTACCGGAACGAAGAAGAAAAGAGGACGAGTGAGAATGCGTCACGCCTTAAATGCCAAGTCCACGACCCCCTGTAGCGTGACGTGGTCGTATCCGATTGGCCGGCCTCCTCGTGACGTGGCCTCGTTTGATTGGCTAAAACATAATCCCACCACCACCACCCCACCTGCCAGTCTCTATAAAAACCACACCCCCTTCCCTCGCACGTATTCAAACAAAAACAAGCAACATGGAAAAGGTTTGCGTTTGCATCGACCTGGAAGGGTTCCAAATCCAGGGATGTTTTCTGTGCCGCGAAATGGGGTACTGCGATTGGACGCGACAGCATTCGGGCGTCGTGCATTACCATCTCCCCATCGAGTACGCTCAGTTGTCGGACAAGGAAAAGATCACCGCCCGTTGGGTCATGCGCAACATTCACGGACTCCACTTTCAACCACCCCCCGCCGCCGCGCCTTACCCCCACCGACTCTTGGACGTGCAAATCCGAGCTCTGTACGAACGATTCCGCACCGACGAACGAGATACGGTGGCCTTCAAAGGGGGGCACGTGGAACAAGATCTCTTGGATCGACTCGGCATCCCCCACCTCGATCTCGAAACTTACGGGTGTCCCCCGTTTCGTAAAATGAAACGCTTGGATCGCGTGGAAGGTTGCGGTTTTCACGCCGACCCCCTACGTCATCATTGCCCGCAAGTCGAATGCCATCATTTCGTGGATTGGATGCGACGACAATGCGGGATGACGTATCAGTCCACGTACAGATACCATTGGTCCGCCAACCGTCCCGTGTGGACAAAGTCGACGACGGTCTAAATAAAAAGACCCCGCTTGCCCCGGCTCGGACTCATTTTTGCGTTGATTTCTTTTCACGAGCGCTCCTCCTCATGTCGATGGCCATGGACATTCCCGTTTTGAACGACTACACCATCATCACGGGTGGAGCACCGGGCGTGGACGCCGAGGCGGAACGTCAAGCCCTCCATTTCGGGACTCGTTTGGACGTGGTGATTGGACCCCATCACCCTCGCCGTCAAACCATCACGCCCTTGACGGAAGAAGAATTGAACCGAGCCGACAGTTACTTTATCACGGCCCAGAATCAATTGGGAAAAGGGGTTTCCAACGCCATCACGGCCGAATATTTGAAACGCAACTTTCACATTGCGGCACGGGCCGGCAACGTCTACGCGTTTGGGTTCTTTACCTTCAACCATAAACAGATGAAAGGAGGGACGGGGTGGACCGTGGAATATGCCAAACAATTGCATCGGCAGATCTTTGCCTACGACCTGGAGAAATCGCGATGGTACAAGTACAACTATGGCACCGGCACGTTTCACGCGATGGGGAACGGTAATTTTCCCCTCTTACACACCCAGAGTGCCATTGTGGGTTCCCGCTATGTGGACAATTACCCCCGATGGAAAGAGGCCCTCGCCGGATTATTCGAGCGCACCGTGGGCTGTCTACAATCACTGCATTGAGACTTTGAGTATTATTGTTTATCGCCCACCCCATGAAACAATGAGAACACTGCAAAATGAGACTTTGAACCACAACTTTGTTTATTGTGTTTTGATTAACACGTTTTAAATTTGTTTCTTGTAAAAATAAAATTAAAATGTTCTTTGAAATGAAATAAATGTTTCTTGAAAATAAATGTTTCTTTCAGTGTCTTTCTTTATTTCACAGTTCTCCTTCCCGAAAAGCTTCCATTTCCTGAAAATCACACCCCAGTGATCTGCAATGGGGGCACTTGAATAATAGCATCAGCCTCCCGTTCTCCTCGACCCACTTCAACAGGCAACTGTCGTGGCACCAACCACTGCAACAAAACAATTTGTTGGCCCGCGCGCGGTAAAACTGTCTGGCCAGCGTCCCGTCTCTCTTTCTAAACTCTCGCACACTGAGCTTCTTCTCCTCCAGGCATATGATGCACTTTCGGTCCTCCTCCTTCTCTTCCTTCTTCTTCTCCCACTCATTTCGTCTCCTCTCTTCTTCATTCATCTCGATCGAAAAAATGGTCACATGCTCATCGACAGCATTCATCTTGACAGTTGGGTTTTTGGTGTGAGTTTGAAGCCATACCCTCGGCCTTTATATAGATCCCCGCGCACCTCCCGGCCGGGATCTGGGGCGAGTGAAAAATCAAGACCCATACCCCCCCATGGGTACCCCGTTCCTTCCCCAGCATGCATTGTCATTTTTTTCCTCGAGAGTATAATAAGAGGGCGGGTACCGCTCGACGACGACCTTTTTCGCATGGAGTGCTTTCACTGTCGCGTCTCTCGCATCAGGGGCCGAGATCCATTGACCCTATTGCAGACCTATCGAGGGGAACCATCACCCTATTCGTGCGTGACGTCAAGGAAGCCAAACGCCGACGGTTCAACTCGCGGCAACTCCATTTGTGTCGGTGCTGTAGAACCCTGTTCAACCTCGCCGATCGGGACAAGTTGTTTTTCCTAGTCCTCTTCGTCGAGTGTTAAAACCCCTCAAAATGGCCGACCTCGAGGAGGAAGAATTGGACGACGACGTCTTGTTGGAGGCCATGGAAGACGCGGAAGAGAGCAACCGGGGCCACCTCTTCGAGTTTCGACTCACCCCGGGCACGGATCGACGCGTGCAAAAGTTTGGGTTACGTCGTCGGGTGTTCGATGCCACCATCCACGCTCGCACGGAACTCTTACAACCCCCACAATACGATGTGGGTTACGAACTCGAACAGGCGTTGCGTCGGGCCATCGATCGCCAATTGGAGGAGGAACAGTTAGCCGACGATGATCACGTGTTGTTTACCATGCAACATCCCAGCTTTCTGCATGCCTTTCAATCGTTTCACGTGCCGGTGCGGGAATGGCGCGAACAGAGTGAACGGGTCACTCTCCTCTTGCAAAAAATGGCGGAGAAATTAAACTCGAACGAACAATTCAAAGCGGACGATCGTTTGAAAGTGCAAATCACCACCGTGAAGGATCCCGGACGGGGTAGCGGACGCCGAAAGGAAGCCATCCCGGGCAACGTCCCCATCCTGACCTTTCTCGAAAAGAAACAGTGTGTCGTCAAAATCAAAAATCGGGACGAGCTGTGCTGCGCTCGGGCCCTCGTCACCATGCAAGCGTGGGTCGACGAAGATCCCCCGCGTCGACGGACACCCGAGCTTGGCTTCAATACCTTGAGAGGAGGAGGAAAAGGTCAAACCCGATTGGCCAAAGCCTTGCACGCGTTAGCTCGCGTTCCCGAAGGGCCTTGCGGGTTGGGGGCCCTCCATCAATTCCAAATCGTGTTGCCGGACTATCACATCAAAGTCCTCAGCGCCGATGTGGGGTACCAAGTGATCTTTGGACGAGGCGAGAAACGCGCCGACCAACGTTACCTGTTTCTCTTGAAACACGAGGATCATTATTACGGGTTGAAATCCATCCCCGCCATTCTCGGACGCAGTTACTATTGCCACTTGTGCGACAAGGGGTACGACCACGAGGATTTTGAGCATCATCCCTGCGTGAAACGACGTTGCGTGGCCTGCAAACAGAAAGACTGCCGCGATTACCTGGCACTCCTCCCGGGGCACAGCAAACCCCCACGACCGACGCAACGTCCCTGCCCGGACTGTCGACGCTGTTTCTACGGAGACCGTTGCTACGAGAATCACCGGGTGTTTTCGCCCAACGGACAAGGGGCCGACACCCCGCAACACTCCGTCTGCGCCAATCTCCAAACGTGCGAGGATTGCTGTAAATCCCTCGACTGGTGGAAAAATCGACGCAAACGTCAACGTCCCCACAAGTGCGAGGAATATTTTTGCAAGACCTGCAAGGATTATGCGGATGTCACCACCCACCGTTGCTACATTGACCCAGTGCACGATCCAGACCCGGAGGAGGTGGAAGCAGCAGCAGCAGGACCACCTCCCGCCAAACGCGCCAGACCTGCCCCGCGTCACGCCGCCCACGCCGTCCGCTTCCTAGCCGCCAACGAGCCCGAGTCGGGGGAAGACGAAGACGAGGAGGAGGAGGAGACTCGGCCCCGATTACCGCCCTATTTCGTGTATGCGGACTACGAATGCACGCAGGACGACCAATTGCACGTGCCCATCCTCATCTGCGCCAAAGGGGAGGATCACCTCGACACCGTGCCCGCCCTGGTGTTTTACGGTCGCGATTGCACCGGGCAATTTTACGATTGGCTGCTTTCCAAAACGGAGGTGCTGGGCGAACCGCGGGAAGTCATCGTGATCTTCCACAATTTCAAAGGTTACGACGGGATGTTCATCCTCCAGTACCTCTACGACAATCGCATCGACGTCAAAGATCAAATTTGCGTGGGATCCAAAATCTTGAGCCTGAAAGCCGGACGGTTGACGTTCAAGGACAGTCTGTGTTTCCTCCCCTTTGCCCTCTCCGCCTTTGCCGCCACGTTCAATCTGACGGAAAGCAAGAAAGGTTTCTTCCCGCATTTCTTCAACACCGAGGCCCATCAAGAGTACGTGGGACCTTGGCCCGAGGCGCGCCATTACGACCCCGAGGGCATGAAACCGGGCGTGCGAAAGGACTTTGACAAGTGGTACAAAACCGTGCAACATCTCGAGTTCAATTTGCACGAGGAAATGGTGGCCTACTGTCGATCGGACGTGCAAGTGCTCAAAGCCGGCTGCGAAATCTTTCAACGGGAATTTGCCGCCAAAGCCGATTTCAATCCCATGGAGAAATGCGTGACCATCGCCTCGGCCTGCATGCGGTATTACCGCAAGAAACATTTACGTCCCCGCACCCTGGCCTTGGAACCCCCCTGCGGATGGAATGGAAAAAGAGGGCACCAATCCCTGAAAGCCTACCAATGGTTGGAATGGCAGAATTCCCGACAAACCGAAGGTGTCATTGCGCACGCGTTCAACGGAGGGGAACGCACTCTCCAAGTCGGGGGTCGTCGGTATCAAGTGGACGGGTTCAACGAGACGACCCGCACCGTGTACGAATTTCACGGGTGCTTGTGGCACGGATGTCCCGTCTGTTTCAAGGGCAGCATGAACAAGACCACCCGTCTCCACCCCGATCGCACCAAACGAGAAATGTACGAAGCCACGATGCAAAAACAGCGGCAATTGGAAGCCGGCGGCTACCGCGTGGTGGTCCTCTGGGAATGCGGTTGGACGAGATTGTGTGAACGAGCCGACGTCGCCGCCTTTCTCGAGTCGCACCCGTTCACCGTCCCTTCGCTGAACCCCCGAGACGCCTTCTTCGGGGGCCGCACCAATGCCGTGCGACTATGGGATGAGATCGACGAAACGCAAGGGGAAGAAATTCGGTACGTGGATGTGACGTCACTCTACCCCACCGTCAACAAGTAAGACGAGTACCCCATCGGGCACCCCGTCATCGTCACCCAACCGGTGCAAGACATTCACCGTTACTTTGGCATCGCCGACTGCACCGTGTTACCGCCCGAGGGGTTGTTTCATCCCGTGCTGCCGTACCGTTGCCATGGCAAAATCACGTTTCCCCTGTGTCGAGCCTGCGTGGAAGAAGAGATCCCCAAACGGATGACCGAGCGAACTTGGGTGTGCGAACACACGGCGGGTCAACGCAGCATCCGAGGGACGTGGTGCACCCCCGAACTCGTCAAAGCCGTGGAAAAAGGGTACCGCATTCTCCAAATTCACGAAGTGTACCACTTTCCCCCCGCGCAGCGACGTACCGGATTGTTCGAGGATTACGTCAACGTGTGGCTGAAAGGAAAAACGGAAGCCTCCGGGTGGCCGCCGAACGCCGACGGCAGTCTCAAAACACCCGAGCAGCAAACGCTCTTCCGGGCCGAATATGCAGCGCGAGAAGGGATCCACGTCGACGCGAACAACATGCAATCCAACAAGGGGAAAAAAGCCACCAGCAAGTTGGCCCTCAATTCCTTCTGGGGAAAATTCGGCGAGCGAGAAAACAAGCGGAAAATCCAGCAAATCACCGTGCCTGCCACCCTGTACGAATTCATGAAAGACGAGACGATCGTCATCCACGATCTCCGCATCCTGAACGACGAGTGCCTCGAGATCGCCTACGACAAAGTCGACGACGACGTCCCCGGCGGTCAAACCACCAACGTCTTCGTGGCCGCATTCACCACCTGCTGGGCTCGGCTACGTCTCTACCATCACCTGGATCGCGTGGGAGACAATGCCCTGTATTTCGACACGGATTCCGTGGTCTACAAATGGAAACCCGGCGAACCCGAGATCCCCCTGGGCAATTTCCTCGGCGAGATGACGGACGAATTGGACGACAAGAAAGGCAATCGTGACGTCATCATCGAATTCTTGTCCTGCGGCCCGAAAAACTATGCTTACAAGACGCGCTTGGGAAAGACGGAGGAGAAAATTCGCGGGTTCACCTTGAACATGCGCGGACAACAACACCTTCATTTTCAAGCCATGAAGGACACCCTGTTCCTCGAACTGCGTTCACCTCTCCCCAAACCGCGCACCGTCAACGTACCCAACCCCCATTTCATCAAGAGAGACAAGCGTGCCAAGACATTGACCACCGTTCGCAGGGATAAACTCTGGGGGGTGGTGTACGACAAACGCGTCATCGGCGACGAATTCACGTTCAAGACTCTCCCTTACGGTTTCAGTTGGCTTCGACCCGACGAAGATCTCACCGTTTAATTAAAAGGGGCGACCGCGAAGAAAAACCCGGACACGAACCCAAGGCAACGTGACTTTTGAGCGGACGAACTAGGGGCGAACTAGGGGCGAACTAGGGGCGTTCTCCCATTCGGGGATGGAACCCATGTCCCCGCTTGTTAACTAGCTTTTGTTGTTGTTTTCGTTATGTGACTACTAACAAAGGGGCATTCTCCCAGTCGGGGATGAACCCATGTCCCCGCTTGTAAAACTAGGTTTTGTTTTGTTTTCGTTGTGTGACTATTAAAAAGGCATTTTTTTTTGTGTTATTTTCGGGATTTTTTCTGTCTCTCTGGCCGAGCGGGATCTGGGACCCACTCCAATGCCTGCGCCCGCGATCCAAAAAAAAAGGTTGTTTCCGGTCAGCGGTCTTTTCCTGAGCCCGCGATCCAAAAACATTTATTTCCGGTCAGCGGTCTTTTCCTGAGTCCGCGATCCAAACACGGTCACTTCCGGTCAGCGGTCTCCCACCCTCAGGCAAGCGCCACCCAAGGTCACTTCCGTTTTCATGAAAAAACCCATGATGTCATTGCACGTGTACAGATTTTCGGTGGTCGTCTCTGATTGGCTAACCGAAGTCACGTGTGCTAAATCCTGGCTCCTGATTGGTCAGGGGAAAGGTTGAGCGCCTCTAACTACTGTCGATCGTAACGATCGCTGCGATTATATGGAAACCAGGCTTTAGAGAAAATGTATAGGCTTTCGGCCGTGTCCAAGTAAACTATCTGCCTGATAATGGGGTGTCGGTATTGAGCGGGGTTCGACTGTAGGCAACGTGACTTTTGAGCGGACGAACTAGGGGCGAACTAGGGGCGAACTAGGGGCGTTCTCCCATTCGGGGATGGAACCCATGTCCCCGCTTGTTAACTAGCTTTTGTTGTTGTTTTCGTTATGTGACTACTAACAAAGGGGCATTCTCCCAGTCGGGGATGAACCCATGTCCCCGCTTGTAAAACTAGGTTTTGTTTTGTTTTCGTTGTGTGACTATTAAAAAGGCATTTTTTTTTGTGTTATTTTCGGGATTTTTTCTGTCTCTCTGGCCGAGCGGGATCTGGGACCCACTCCAATGCCTGCGCCCGCGATCCAAAAAAAAAGGTTGTTTCCGGTCAGCGGTCTTTTCCTGAGCCCGCGATCCAAAAACATTTATTTCCGGTCAGCGGTCTTTTCCTGAGTCCGCGATCCAAACACGGTCACTTCCGGTCAGCGGTCTCCCACCCTCAGGCAAGCGCCACCCAAGGTCACTTCCGTTTTCATGAAAAAACCCATGATGTCATTGCACGTGTACAGATTTTCGGTGGTCGTCTCTGATTGGCTAACCGAAGTCACGTGTGCTAAATCCTGGCTCCTGATTGGTCAGGGGAAAGGTTGAGCGCCTCTAACTACTGTCGATCGTAACGATCGCTGCGATTATATGGAAACCAGGCTTTAGAGAAAATGTATAGGCTTTCGGCCGTGTCCAAGTAAACTATCTGCCTGATAATGGGGTGTCGGTATTGAGCGGGGTTCGACTGTAATTGTAAAAGCCATCGTCTTGACCACTTACTACATATACTGATTGTTACAACATATTTAATTAAACAAATAGTATGATAACCAATAAAACAAAACATTTTGATTAAATACGAAACAGGCAGAATGGTTGGTTACAACAAATGTAACAATTGGCATAAACTAAGGTGAAAAAAATTAGGTTTCATTACTGAGTTTTTTCAAGTGATACATCTATGTTAAATTGCTAAAAACAATCAATGGGGACGCGCGCCCAGAGACGAGTAGTGTATTTTGTGAAGAAACAAATCAACGATACAGACTTTTTGCGTTGTTGCTTTTTGTTGGTTGGCTTTTAGATGTTTATTAATATATTTAAAGTCGTCAAGAAATCAGTGAAAGCGATAGATGAGATCGAATGAAACATTTGCTTGCGCCCGAAAAATACTACTCACGCGCGCGCGTTTAATTAATAAATAGAGTAATTGGCGTTACAAGCTTGTCGGGATTCTTTAGATTTGTCGCTTTCAGGCTTTCCTTTCAATCAAAACGAGTTTACATTATTACAGACCACAGATTGTAAGCATTTCTATGGTGGAATAGAACGCGTCGTGGGGCTTTCCGTTGTGATGGTATAATCATAATGAATTAAGTAATGAAGGTATTCTTTGGTAATGTTACTCTTCAGGCTTTTCTTTTAACCACAGCGAGCTTACAGTTTTTTACAGCGCGCAAATAGGGTTTTCCGATTTAGTGGAAATGTCTTTTGTTCGGAAGAAGGTTTTCTATCATTGTCTAAAAGTTTCTGGTTTAACGCCGAAATTAAACGTTGATGTTTTCACTTACAAAAGGCCCATTGTGCTTTGGAATTAACTTAGGCTCAACAATGAAAAATAGCTTTTGAACGTCTGGGACAATTGCGGTTTACCGCGGTGTAAGAACCTGCGACTTTTTTCTTTGTTTTTTACCTTTGTAGTATTGCATTCCCAGTTGACTCTATTGCTTTATGCCTTTTGTTTTCTTTGTTTTATGTCACTCGTGAGTTTGTCAGGTTCTAACACCGAGGATGAGCCCGGACGTTGCTTATACCGCAGAATCAGGCCCGAGGCGAGTGGATTTATTGGAAAACTTGAATAATGGCAAAGAACACAACAAGAAAACGCTGCCAATGTCTTTAGTTTTTATAAACCAGGGATCGAATTGTATACCACGCCCAGCTTTGTTCTCATCTCATATTACTCTCATATATCTTTTAATGATGTTAATGTACGGAGTAAATGTTGATTAAAATGATGTTACGATAAAAACTATTAGACCACGACGCCCTATATATTGTCGAACGTGCCAAACAGAAAACGAGCCGTTTTCTATTGATTTTATTATACCTTCATTGTTTTCATGCAAATGAAGGAAAAGCTTTTTCCATTTACACTAAATCGGAAACCCTAATGGCAACAATTTTGAAAGCATTTTAATGAGTGGAATAGGATGCGCGCGGGTGTTCAGCGTTCCGTTATGATCGCATAATCACAATGAAAGACACTAAATATAATTATAAAATTAATTAATAATTCATAAGGTAAATACAAAAGAAATGAATGTTTAATGAAGGTTTGTAAACCCCAATACAGATCAACTGAGTTGATGAATTATTAAACAGTAGCATTAACTTTTGATACAGATGTCTGCTGAGCTAATTAGTATGCATTAACTTTTCATCCAGATCTCTACTTATTGTTTCATTTCATAAGTCAGCCTTCGGCTCGCCATTGTAAACGCCCATACAGATCTCCCGCTCATATTTTATCTATCACTTTAAGTTTGTTTTCGACCTCTGCAGTTTTGTTTGGTTTGAACCGTGGGCACTACATACATGCGTTCGAAGCTTGTTTAAGCAGAGGCTTTTTAATGTGGCACGCCCTGTACCCGGGATTTATTTAATAATTGGCAAGTTTGTAGTGTTGACTAAAGACGTGTACTTTCTCTGCATACACTTTTAGAACGAGGTATACATGCATGTATAGGCTGCTTCTGTGGACTATAGCGGCAGGCCTTGTTGCAGTTACTGCTGTTTCCCTCTCTCGTCTTTGTTTCTCTTCTTGTTCCACTCCTCAATCCTCTTCTGCTCGCTTTGCGCGCGTGTCTTGACTGTCTGTCTCCAGCTACTGCAGTTAGCCGCCATGGCTACCCAAGTTGTTAGTTTGATGTCACCAGCCTTCATGTCTCGTTTGCAGACATCTTTGTAGCGCAGAGCTGGTCTTCCAACAGGCCTGGTTCCGCTGGCTAGCTCTGATTATATAACACAGGTCCTCGGAGATCCTTCCAGCGAACTTGGGATGCCTGCCTCTACCAGGAATCCTTGTTTGGGTACGATCCTACAACTTTATTCCCACGATTCTACAGAGGCAGCGCAAGGGAACGTATCGAGGCGGGGCTTACGTCGGGTGTATGATGCCCATGCCTCACTGACTGAGGAGTGTGTTAAGCACGCAAGGCTCATTTACCTCAACCGTCGTGTTTGTAGTCCGCATGGTGTTCTTTCAGACCTTTCACGAGAGGCCGGTCATGATTGATGCTGCTTTGCCAGTGCGCTTATTCCGTTCTGCATTTAGAGACAAGTTTCTGGTGGTAGGCTCATCATTTACTTCGAATTCGAGTGTGTAGTTATTGGTATTAAGGGGTATCGATCTTCTCAGAAACATTCCACTGGTGTTGACTATAAAGCTCTTCAGTCTCTCCTGACACGCAATTAACTGGTATCAATAATCACCTCAGTCGTATTTGATGACTGGTATTAATCCCCGCTGTCGCATTTTACTAGTATTAAGTAACAATCCGTGTAAGAAGTAGGCAATTCTCTATAGTTCCGCTGCATTTCGCTTTCCTCACATAAGAATGTTTAGATTTTCGTACTGAGAATACGTCAACCTATGGACAACATGGTTTTGAAATAAAATTTACTGAAACTTTATTTTAAAGCGATGTTTCTTTTGTGTTTCAAGATTTCATCCAATCGTGAGACTCCAAAACAATGGTCAAGAAAGACTTCTAAATTTCCATGTTCCCCACATAGAATTTTTGTTGCATTAAAAACCACAATAGTTTTCACTAAAAGGGAATCAATTAGTAAACTACAGATAAATAAATGCGCTGCCTGATGAAGTCATGGTAGATTTTCATGTTTTAGCCAATGAGGTGGACGGTTTCAACAATAGCACAATTCACACCTTTCTGCATTCCGTGCATTTGGGTTGCCTACTTCTTACACGGATTGTTACTTAATGTTCTCAGACGCAATTGATCGGTATTTCTCTTCTTCGATCGCATGTAACTGGTGATCAATCTCCTCAGTGGCATTTGATTGGTATTAAGGTGACTCCTGCGAGTAGTTAATAAAAGCATCTAGGGTGGCATGAGATACACAGAAAAGCCATGGCCACAGTTAATTTTGATTTTCCGGGCTATTTTGGCGTCATTAAAATAAGAAAAACACGCAAACATTGAGAGGTTTACTGTACGCCAGCCGTCACGTAGGCATGCGCTTTAAAATACACTTACATATTATTTTCCACTTCAGAGTAAAGGACAATCATTATTTTAACGGCTGGCTGAAAACCAGTGACATAAAACTTTAATCGCATTTCATAAACTTGGTGAAGTATGAAAGCAATCGAAGCATGTCTTCCCTGCTAAATTTTGATTTCAAAACATACACTCCACGGCAAAAAACTGAGTCAAGCCTTCTTAACACTGCAAGCAAGTGCGGAAAATTGCTGCAACCGTGCTGTGGACGATAGAATTCACGCTCTTCCCATCCGACTTTCGACAAATGACTGCCAGCTCGCAAAACATATACTTCTCTAGCCAAATTTTCAACTTACTCAGAATTCTACTTGTCACGAACGTTCATCAAGCTTATGCAGTTTTCGGACAAACAGAGAAAACTGAGTAGTCTTGCTTGTTTACATTTTTTGCTTGGAGATTTCGTGGATGTCGCTCGTATTCTAAGCCCGATTTACATGACAAACATTTTGGGCACGACACTCCTAAATTTTGGCACGCGGGCCAATAATTTATGGCACGGTTTATTACAATTGTGACCTTTATTACATTTCTGACCAAATGTTATTACACTTGTGACCTTTATTTCATTTGTGCCTTCAACAACAGCACTCCTAATTTTGCCGTGTAAAAGTAAATTGCATCGGCCCGCGTGCCATAAATTTAGGCGGGCCGAGACCGCCTGGCAAGGTAGTCTCGGCCTGCCAAAATTAAAAATGGGCCCGCATGCCCAAATTCAGCCGCACATGCGCACATGTTCTCCAACAAACAAAAATGGCGTCGTCTGAAAGATCGGACGTCTCTATGGCAGGAAAAAGCCGTGGGAAATCCTGGTCTGTGTTGGCGAGGTCGGCCCTAATAGATCTGTGGTCCGAAGAAAAAATACAGTTGTCCTTGGACAACTGTAAAAGTTCACACGAGTCAAGCAGAGTATACAAAACGCAGGACAAAACGGTTGTTCTGCTGCCATGGATCTCTCCCTTGTTCCGATGCATATCTATTAAATTCAAGAGACTATTTATCTACTTCTACAATGATACAGTGTCAAGAATAATTTTGAATGATTGACAGTCCATAATTCATATCATGTGTGTTGTCCTTATAGATTTCTAAATTATATTACCACTTTCTCCAAATAATTATCACTCAACATGCATGAAAAATTGCAGCTTACTGTCGTTTATTGAATTACTGTCTCCTCTTTGTTGTTTATTGTCCCGTTTTGCATAGCAGCCGAAACCAAACCACTACCCCTCCCCCCTTTATATGCAGTCTTTTGTTAATTCTAGCTTTATTTTGTCAATATCTCTTTATTATTATCACTTTGCATCCATGTGATATTGCATCAATTAATGTAATATTGCATTTTGTTTACCCTGAATGAGTCACAAAAATTGCTTGTGAAAATTTTATAGCTCTGTGTCAATTTATCGCCTCGCACACAACTTCAATGCATGTGCATACAAAAGAAGTGGAAACGCCAAAGAGATGTGCCACTGTCCTGTATTCTGCCGTCGATGCTAAGTAATACAGGATGAGAGCGAGACGACTTTCAGGTGGGACAGCTTTGCTCATTGTCATATTTTGACGAGAAATGTCTCCACGAATTTCATCCAACTGGAAAGTAAACGTCACCTTGGTGACACGAAAGTTGTGATGTCATTGTTCGTCGTTGAACGCATTGGAAACCATTTGAACCAAGTAGCTTCTCGTGGGTTCATTCAGATAGTTCTCAAGCGCGGCTGATTGATACAGGCAAGCAAAAGTTGCCCAAAATCATACTCTGCGTTGCCTGTTATATAACAGAAAAGACGAATGTTTTTTCTTCAATTATTCTAGCCCATTTAGCCCTTAATTCGCTTCTTCAAAAACCAGACAATTGCCTCGACTGGCACTATTACTGGTAATAATATTGGAATTAATACTAGAGACAAATTGTCAGTCTGAGGCAAATATAAATTCGGTGTTAATACGAATTATGGACCAACAGACTTAAACAACGTGCCTAGAAACGAATGATTCGTCTCACATGGATATATTCTTCTCGCAATGTATATCTAGCGGGAAAACGAAAATGGTTTTTGACTAAATTTTCCACATGAGAGAGACTGACTTTCATTTGTTCGCAAGTGTTCTTGGAATCCTATTTCGGGATTACGTCCTCTCCCTAGTCCCTTACTAGGAAACTTCAAAGATCCATTTGACGGATGATTCGTAAAACCATCGTAATAAACGGTGATTTTCCACAGTAGTAATTCATTTGTTTGGTACCCTAAACTACGGAATCAACTTCCTCTTCTTCTTTAACTTCTTTCTTCTTGTTTTTCACATCTCCACACCTCATATTTTCTTGGTTTCCACCAATAACGTAGCTCCCTATTTCAAATTTAAACCACATAGAACCTTCAATTTCTTTTTGATTCGCTCTGTCGAAGGGCTAGCGCTCGAAACCGCCAACGTCAACACGGTGGCCAATTTACCTTATAACCTCATTTCTGATTAAACCAGATTTTCGTGTTTCCTACGCTCAGTTTGGTCCTTTTTTAATCCCACTCCGCAGCACTTCAATGGCTTCAACTTTCAAAGATAGGTCTATTGTTCACTTTATACACTACATAGCCCTCATCTTTGCAAGTCTTGTACTTTCTCCTGGAGCATGTACGATAGTCACTGGCACTTTGAACTTTCTTACATTCACACATAAGTTGAAATACCCCCACCCAACTCCCAGGAAAGTAAACTGGAATTAAGTCATCAGTCATAAATTTTTTATAAAAACTATTTTGATGATCAACAAACATAAACGAAGAGACAGACGTCATTGTTTCACCACTAGTGACAACATGATAATACCGGCCTTATCCGGGGAAAGGGATGGTTTAACAATCAAATGGCCACCCGGTTGGTTCAAACGTTCTACAAGACCTCTTATGGCCAAGCGCGATGCAAAGAAACAAAGACTAAAACGCAGATGTCATTACTTTTGACCTAATGTTTATAGGCGCTCCACTAGCTTACAACGATAATAACTAACACTTACCCTCTGATTTGCCCCCCAATGATCCACAAAAGAAAGGGGAAAAAACAAATATGAATAAGAATAAAAAGAAATGGATAATTCGACTCATTAATTCAGCTCTAAAATGCACCGTTAGGTTAATTTAAGAACACTAGAATTGCAAATACTATTGGAATAAAGTGGTTTTCAATTGAGTGTCGAAAGTAATTTTGCGATTGCTTTGGTTTTGCATTGCTACACTTTGTGATTAGCTAAAAAATCTCGCGCCACTTTCTCAGCCAATCAGAAGTAAAACCAAAACCAATCGTGACTTGCTCGCACGCGTTTTCCCGCGCTTGGCGCCGGCTACATGTATTTCCTTTGAGCTCTGATTGGTTCATTGGATTGTCTGCGTCTGTTGTGATTGGCCAGAGTGATTACTTTGGTTCTGGTTTTATAATACTCAACTGAAAACTGCTCTATTACCATTTTCACATTAACTAAAAGTAATAAATGTACTCAAATAGCTTTAGGGAGGGGCAAGTGTTCAGATGATACAACAACATATATCATGTTTTAGGAGCAACTAAAAGTAGCATTCTACCACATAGTATAATTTCAGCGCACAGAGGCACTCTAAGCAAAAATAACAACCAGGTAGTAATTGCAAGCAAAATGGATGCGTGAATTAAGTGAAAGAGAAAGAACACTTACCCACTGAATTTGTCCCCACAGATGCACAAGAAAAAAAAGAAATAAATCAAACAATTATCAGAATAAATTCTCATATATTTCTAAAAACACTGTTAAGACCCTAATCGTTTTGTTTAAACAACTTGCTGTTATGAGGAAAAATTGTTGTTTCTCTTAAGTTTTCACTTCCCTATTTACTCAGATCAATGTATCTTTTCGAAGGTGGAAGAAGTTACAATTTCGCAATATATGATGTCGTTATATATAGTTTGCATTTTTTCATAATTCGATAATTTTTAAATTGTAGAATATTACTCCAAGAAACTGTAATCATACTGGAGCCCACAAAAATTGTGCGACTATTTGTAACGTTAAAAGTCAAAAGCAGGCCCATATGGAATATGCCAGGAGCTATGTGCTCCAATCAAAAGAAATACACGCGAATTTCGGCGCATTTTGAAGATGTGCGGATGTACATATTAGGGGCTAACGCAAAACCCTTCAAATAACAACAATATTTTAGTCAAGAACAGCAGCATCCACTCACACAACACTAGAAGAAGAAATGACATCAATCTTCCCAAACCTAAGCTAAGCCTTGGGAAATGTACCTTTAGGTACTCTGGAACACTGTTGTTCAATTCCCTCCCGCCAAAAATCAGAGAACTTAACTTCATTGTCATCTTTCAAGACCAATATTAGAAATTATGATTTTTAAATTTTGTGATGTTCAAATTTATATTTTTTTTCTTCACTTGTTTCATCTATATTGTTATTGTGTATGTTGAATGGTCTTTTAAATGGCTTTTAGATATTGTATATTTGTATAGATTTATTTATTATACAGGGTCCCCTCTAGATACCAGCTTCGGCTGAATGGGCTACCCCACGGTTTTTAAATAAAGTTTGATTGATTGATTGTAAGGAGAACAAAGCACAACGACTGAAGTAACGCTACGTTATTGTGAACTTAAACGTAAATATCCTTCACAAAGTTTAATGATAATATGAAACTTTATTTTTTTTTACATTTTAAATATATGTTAAAGATGCAAACGGTCACACGATTTGCGTGGGATCCCTGTGTGATAAATAAGAAATTATTTTGATAAAATAAACGCTTTAAAGGGATAGAAATGATAGTAAAGAGACACTTACACGCTGATTTGTTCACAAACGTACGTTCATTTAGAAAAGAAAACAATAAAAGAAAATATTAATATTTCAGTAACTCATCTAAATAAAAACCCTGCAGTTGCTTACAATAGCTCGACCTTTCATATGCTGCATTTTCATTGAAAGTTACAAATGAACATCTAGGTGGAATAGTCTGGATGGATTAATTGAGAACTGACAAGTGGCCAAACATGTAATTGACGATTTAACACAAGGTTTGGCGACCTTAATATACTCTGATCTTTTAGGTTGTAACTTATTTGTTTTGTTGTCTGATATGGCGTGACTGGCGATAACTACCCGACCCTTGCACGCAACAGATCACGTGCATGATCTAAAGAACTCCCAAAAGAGTGCATTCCGCTGCTTCAACGTAATTCTTCAAAACCCTAAGATTTTTGGAGATTTTAAGTAGCAGTCTGTTTGCTATAGTATTCTTTTGCCAACATTTCCTTTACATAAAAACATTAGAACTTTCATTTATTTCAAATTGTTTTTGCGTCGGTGAAGACTGTTTGTCCCGATTTGCGCTAACTTTGAAGTTTACGGTATGATGCATCTGCGCAAACCAGCTCAAGTGTATTAAGGCTTGACTCAAGCAATAATTTGGTGGATTTTTATTTCAAGTAAAAGTATTTATCTAATCTTTATGAAACTTGGCAAGCATTTTGTTATTCGCGTTTGTATCCATTTGGTCAACTTTTTCTTGTCAAGTTTGAGTCACGTGACTTGCATTTGCCTTATAACGGTTAAAATCTTTCAACGAAAATGGGGAATAGATAGTCACATTATATTCAACTTGTTTATTCCTTTTTCTATGACTCCTAGTAAAGGCTTAATAATGCCGCCTTTTAATCGTGTCCATGTGTCAACGGAAACCGCCAATTAAGGAAAACAGGTCACGTGACATAACAAATGTCACAATATCTGACAAGACATATGACGGATACCGCCTTAAAAGGCGGAGTTACATTGGAAAGGACCTTTTGGACATTTTGATGGCGAAAGTTTTCAAACTTTCCGATTGCAAACGTTCCCCATTTCAAAAAAACATGTTTTGTGACGTCATCAATCAAGGAATATCACGTGATGGTTGATGAGACTTTCGTTTGATCGAACAAGTCAATTGTTTATTCCCTTAAACTCCATGACCAAGGAAAGTTATTAGATCAAGAAAGAATGGGGTTCTTTAAAATCTCTGCAGGGGGTCCTTTACGGATAAAAAATCCAAGCCTTAAGTCACTTGAGAGCACGAGAGGCCGGTACCCACGCTTGCTACCCTCTTAGAACTATCCATGTTACGACATATTTGCTACAAAGCATCAGAGTCAATCAGAGTCAGTCCTTGTTAATTATCAATCGCTTCTAACTGGCAAAGAGAAATTGCGAACAATTTAACCGTGAACTAACATCTGTACACCTCATCCAGACTCTCAGTTAACATATGTTATTATTTAGCATTCGCGAAAGTGAAAGTAATTGTATTCAGTTTATAAGCATGTGATTTATGTCATGAACAAAAGCACTCCAAAAGCGCTTGTGAGTCAACTTATTCTAACTTAATAAGACGGTATTCAATTATTCAAGTTAGTAGACACTCACCAGCTGATGTGTTTGGAAACGTCCAAATGAAAGAGAGGAAAAAATGGATCAGATATGAGAACATATTTGTTCCGTAAGTCCACATAAAAAGGGAAAGTTAATCACAAGGAGTGCACTCTGACACGTCACCGCACCTCCACATTTTTAGACCCGACCTAAAACTCAGTAATTGTCTATTTGACAAAACCCCAGATGTTATTAATAACTTTATTAGTGAACGTTTTAAATATTCCCGGTATAAAGGAAATTGAGTGTTTTCTCTTTTGTCACCTAAAAGACCATAAAAAAGACACCAAGAGGAAAGTAATTTTAAGAGGAAGTATTAATATTAAATTTTCTAAACTGGTTCTCATATAATCGTCCCGGTCGTCCCGGTCGTCCGAGTCGTTTCAAAAGTTTTTTTTTTTTTGCAAACGACTCAGACGATCGGGACGACTCAAGCGATTTGGGTTCTCATATGATCGTCCCGGTCGTCTCGAAAGTCAATAGCGCGGTCGTAAACTGGGTCCGACAACACGTTTTGGGCAATAACACTGCATTCTGGGGTAGATTTGGGTCGCTTCGATCGCCTCAGTTGTCCCGGTCGCCTGAGAGTAGTTCTCATATGATCATCCCCGATTTTTCACGATCGTCCCAGTCGTCCGGATAGAACTGTAAGCGACCGCGATCGTCCCAGTCGTCCGGGTTGTTTGCGATCGTCCCGGGTCGTCTCAGAAGTGTTCACATATAATCGTCCCGATCGTCTTAAGTCCGTGCACTTTTTAAAACGACTCGGACGACCGGGACAATTATATGAGAACCAGCCTTAAATCAGCTTTAAAAAAATGTTAGTTCATTTCAATTTCGACAGAACTATTTTTATGGCTGATGCTCTTTTGACTTTTTACAGTAACACATTAATTAAAAGCGGTATATGTACCTTTATAGCTTTTTGCGAGGTACGATATTTTCGGTTGTATCATAATGTCATTATGTAACACCAGCTAAAGAGAGGCCTCTTTATAATCACGTAAGTTAATTGGATCTATTTTACAAACTATTAAAATAAGTTCGATTTGTGTCGTGAATAAAATGGGAAAAGAAACTTACCACTTGCGTCTTCCCCTAAAAGGCACCAAGGAAATAAATAAATAAAGTCAATTATTAGAACATGTATTTAGAAACGGCATAACTCGGTGAAAGAGAGTGCTTTTGTTTCATAAATCCACATGCGACCACTCTTATCTCTAGTGACTTTTTCACCATTATAGGAGTGCAGGGAACACTTTTTTTCATTGAGGAGTTCAACCTACGGTCCATATAATAATGAAAGGCTCTTCGAGCCGTATATATCTTGCGTAAAGGAGGTCGTATCTCTGCATTTCCAAACAAAATAGCATTGCGTCACGAATCAGGGCCAAGATATATCCATATTCTCTAAGATCGATATTTTCTTTTTTAGGGCGGTTCATGCCAAAGTTTACATCACCTGTCTCTCCTGAAACCCATGCACGATAATTAGTTTTAAACTAAGAAAAATACTATTGCCACACTGACACTGATGCATGAATTTAAACGATATCGATATCGGTGGCGCGGTACTTAACAACTGACCTAAACCAGAATTTAATGTACTTTTTCCATAATCCTTCAACATTTAATTCAGTGAAATTTAAAATATAAGCCCCATTTAAAGTGGAATACTTCCTTTATTATGGCAAAAATTAAAGAAGGAACAATTTGTCCGGCTGAACTGGTGAAAAAACTGATCATGTACTTTTTGTGAAAGCATTCACTTTTGTGAAATTAATTTAAGGCCAATTAAAGGAATGTTTTACATGAAGGCGAGGCTTGAACGAGACATTTAACTTATATTAAAACTTCTAAGAGAAGATCACCAACTCAATAATAATTCAACACAGTAAAGGAAGGAAATCGCGCAACTTGATAATACTGATAATTATTTAGAACACAGGAAGGCTCTAACACCAATTGGTGTTCTTCAAAGACGTCCTGGTACGCTATTTAATTATTTTTGTTTTATTTTGAATGACTTGTATAAAAAGATATATTCAACATTCGATATTACTTGTAAACCATTTGCTATTAACTGTATCTGAACTCAAGATTGTTTATTAGTAATACAAGAAACAGCGAAAAGCGAAATAGGTTGATGACATTTCCTCTATTACTTAAAGGAACACTGTCTCGCGGAAATAACAAATTTTCGCTTACGTAAATTTCCATGTTAAAACGCCAAATGCCACCAAATATACAACTTAGTTGGATAAAAAGATTCTACAGAGCAAAACAGGATCAGTAGTTTGAAGATAAAGTGCAGGATTGCAAGGATTGAAGTGGATTACAGTTCATCAAATTTGATTCCGGGGCAGGCGGTCAAGAAATCACACTTGTCATTCTTGTGAAATCGGTTGAATATTTTAGCCGTAATGTTCTTTAGCTAATATTTCTTTGCTTCCATTACTTTTGGCGATTGTTTCATTCAATTTCAAGACAATAAAGGAAGCTTAAAACAAGCTTAAAGCAAGCTCCTGGCCGATAATCATGAAAACACGATATTTCAGACAATAAAGGAAACTTAAAGCAAGCTCCTGGCCGATAATCATGAAAACACGATATTTCAGATAATAAAGGAAGCTTAAAGCAAGCTCCTGGCCGATAATCAAGAAAACACGATATTTCAGATAATAAAGGAAGCTTAAAGCAAACTCCTGGCCGATAATCATGAAAACACGATATTTCAGATAATAAAGCGAGCTTAAAGCAAGCTCCTGGCCGATAATCATGAAAACACGATATTTCAGCCGGGACACTGTCCCTTTAATATTTTTTTCTTTTCAAAATCGTTGCAAAATGAAAATATGTAGAAAGATATGGTTTCTGTAAAGAGAAGATTAGCTGCAGGCGTTTTCAACTGAATGGTGGACAGAAAACGGCAGGTTCATGACAGTCCTAGGCGACGGGAACAAGGCTTGTTTGGTAAAACAAAGCACTTAAAAAGCACGCACTCATTAATGCAGTGGAAAGTGAAATATTATAAAACATAATACCTTGAACAACACGATTTTGTAGACAGATGTCACTACGTGTACCTCCCAGTTTTAAAAAGAGGGTTTAGCGGCTTTGGTTTCATTAATGAAAATGTCGATAAACGGCCGTTAATGTCACTCATCGATCATCGCTTGCAAACTTATTGCTGAACTAACCGGATAGACCGGTCAATGGCCCTCATCATAGATGAGTACGCCACGCCAACATATCAGCAGTTTCTCGCTTTCTAAGAGAAACTTTTATACATGCGATTCATCCTTGCCAGGAGATTTTGCTATGCTCTCTTAGTTTTTATTATAGTCATTTATCGTAATTCAGCCAAGAGCTCCGCAGAAGCCAGTGCAGAGAGTCAGAATAACCCTTTGATAAACAGGGCTTGCTTTGAACAAAATCTCCTTTGACTCGGCTTGCGGATGAGGTGGAGTTTTATGTGACCGGGTCCAATATGCACGGGCTAACAACTCGTTATGCACTCTATTTTTACTTAAGCCCAGGAGGAGAGATGTCGATCGGTAAATCTTATCTCGCAATACACTTCTTACTTTAACAAAAGCCAAATATTCTATTACCCAAATGCCTTAAATGTTCGCGGACTGCTTTGAATTATTAAAAAAAAAAAACGTCAAAATTGGCTGCTAAAATTTACAGGAGTAACATTGTCGCATATTTGGTCAGTTTCTTAGACAACACTGAGAAAAGTACAAGGCTCCCAGTTCAAATAACAGAACCTGTGTAACGAGATTTGCGCCAACTTTTAATTTCGTTTATTTGTCATTGTCAATAAAGAAAACTAAGGCCCGGTTCAAACGTCGACCTTTACATGTGCCGAACCTAATGCAAATGAGCAAGAACAATAGATTTTGCTCATTTACATTAGGTTCGGCACATGTGAAGTTCGACGTTTGAACCGGGCCTAAGCGACTCTCCTTCCCTGCTATGATGCATGCGTACGTGGAAACTGAGTTTCGCAAACTGAATTTTATGTTAAACGAAACAGTGAACAAAGGTCAGGAAGTGAATTTAGAACACTTTAAAGTATGAATGTTCAAGCCCTGTCGCAACTCAAAGAATCTGGTTTTTAAATTCATAAATGCTAAAAAGAGTCGATTCGTCTCGTTGTTTCACTGATTCCAAGAAGTTCGAAGATGTAAGTTAAAATATTAGCAAACAAGTTAAAATTGGCTTTATTGTGAGAATCCTTTCAGACGCATCAGACAACTTTATTGTTGTGTTTTTTGTTCAATTTTAGGACTTTTAGACAGAAAATTTCTCAAGAAATTTTGTCTAAAATTGTATTTCGCTCTGCATGTATTTGCATCGAGCACTCCTACGACTGCATGAAACACTATTTATATTGTTTCTCTGTGTATTTTTTGTCGCATATTTTTTTCCTTTTTTTCTTTCTCTCAATACTCGGATTTTTCTTATGCCTCTAATTATTGAATCTTGGTTTGGTAAATAAATTTAAAAAGTCAAAAAGAGCTCGTTAGGATTTGTTTCTTATTTTAACATTCACGGAAAAATTATTTTACTATCATTTGCGTACTTTCATGAAGTTGTAGTACTTCGCGAAACAAATGTTTCATAAATCTTAATGAGAAGTAATACTTCCATGAAAGAGAATTACTGGTAGAACACTTTGAAACTAAAAACGCATCCTTATGTTCTTCGAACCTTTTGCAATGAAATCAAAACGGGGATCGGATTTAATGCAAACTGCAAAAATACTACAGAAATGAATATGAGGATGAACTGATCATGAAATACTTACGGCATCGAGGTCCACTATCGGTAGCTTCATCGGTTCCATCTCCGCAGTCATTATCTCCATCACAAATCCAGTCCTTGTATATACAGCCACCGTTACCGCACGTAAATTGATGTGCTCCACACAATCCTGTATAGAAATTCCATACGTCAGCCATTGATGAATATGTATCATGCGAATGCGTTTTACAATGATCTTTGTCAACATTTTTCGGTGTCGACCAGTGTAAGAGAAAAAGAGAGGATTGTTCTATTATTATTATTATTATTATTATTATTATTATTATTACTATTATTATTATTATTATTATTATTATTATCTTTATTCACAATTTAAAAAATATCTTAATTACGAAAAATAAAAATAGAAATAATTGATAATAATAATTCAAAATTCTATAAAATTACAAATTCCATGATGCAGAGATATTAAAATTATACAATCGAATTATACTAATGACGGCTAAACCAGTATCCATAAAACACCCTGAGTATAAAAGCATATAAACCGTGTAACATTATGTTCTGGCTGTTGTCATTGCCGTAATTTCTTCTATTAGGCGGGTCATAACAAATGACCAAGGGCTAACGGAATTATCTCTTCTTCACATTTCCAACACTTTTCTCAGTATCCTTGCAGTTCCCAACAAGGCAGTCTTTTGCACCACTCCAACACTGAATGTTATTCCTAGCTTTTCAATCCACCTATCAAATCCTTTGGTGACACTTCCAAGGGCCCCTATTACTACAGGTACAACCTCCACTTTTTTAAGTTTCCACAATCTTCCAATCTCTCTCTTCAAATCCTGGTATTTTTCTACTTTTTCCCTTTCTTTTTCCTCTACCCTTACATCAGCTGGTACAGCAATATCGATGATTAACCCCTTTCGCTATCTCTTGTCAATTACAATTATGTCTGGTCTTCTCGCCTCTATCACGTTGTCACACTGGACATTGATATCCCACAAAACTTTAACTTCTACATATTCTACTACTCCTTCTGGGACATGTTCATACCACTTTTCCGTATGCTCTAACCCATTCTTCTTACACAAATCCCAATGGACTTTCTTTGCTACATTATTATTATTAGTATTATTATTATTATTATTATTATTATTATTATTATTATTATTATTATTATTATTATTATTATTATTAGTATGTGGGGGTGGGAAGAACAAAACAAAAAGAGACGAAAGTACAAATTGGTAATTGTTTTTAATGATCCGTGCAACACTTAATTACATTCATTTTATCACATCTTTTATTTCTCTCTAATGATTGGCAATAAACAATCAAAGCTGATCATTAAATAGTCTAAATAACTAAGAAAACTCGTTTTAATTTGCAATTATTTTCAGCTTTTTTCACTTTCAAAAGTTGTCAACCGAAAAAAAAAGTAGTTGAAGAATAGAATAGCATTAATTATCCAAACTTCCATTGCATGGATAAACCACATTTTGATCAATAACGACAACTGTAACGAGTCAGGGACGTTCATCGTTTATTATAATTTATTTCTTAAGTACAAGTAATATTTTCCCTATAGCTCAAGTTTACCGCAAGTGAATTATTTAATATAGTAAATACACTGACTTTTGGTTGTAATGGGGTACACTGTACCATATCCACGGTATGGCCAGTACGCATGCGTATAACTGTCCATGGCTGCCCCTACATGAGTAATACCGGTGAGCATGCGCATTAGATGACATCCACCTTCACCACCTCGGCCATATTATTGCGAATGATATAGCGCAAAAATCGAAACAGAGGTTAATTTGCTCGGTCGCATTACACAAATTAAACAAAATGGAACAATTAAATTGAAAGTTTAAAAGAGCGCGATATTTTTTCAATGACGTTTTACCGGGAGTTGCCGTCGTGTTTGCTGTTTGTGTGCATGTGCAAGGTACTGAACATACCGCGGAGATGGTAAAGTGCGTCCGTTGTAGTCTATCAAGCAATCATCCAGATAAGAACTATAGCATTTTCTATTGTTCTCCGGCAATACGCTTTCCCCACACAGGAATGTTTTCATTTTCTATTTTCATACTGAGTATGCATCAACCTATAGCAAGCAGGTTTGCGAAATAAAATGTGTTTCAATCCCATTTTTTAAAGCACGTTTCTTTTGTGGTAAGAAATTTCAACCAATCACAAGAGTTGCAAACAACAGACAAGTAAAGCTTATTTAATTTTGCCACGTTCCCCACATAAGATTTCTGTGTTAGATACAGTCAGAAGAGATTTTGTTACAAGGAAATTAGTTGATAAGTTAGAGATCGATATACATGCTGCTTTGTGAAGTTTTAGTACATTTTACTGTTTAAACCAATCAGAAGTTTGGTACAAACAATGGCAAAGTTAACACCTTTTTACATTCCTTGCCACTAAGTGCTATTTTTGCTATTTTTGAATGCTTGGTTTAATTAGTTTCAGAACATTTCTGTTATAAGGGAAGACGGGGTAGGGGGTAGAGTTTGGGGGGGGGGGGGGGAATAAATTTATTGCTCCAAAAGGGGGAGAAAAGAGTTTTCGGAACGGTTCGAAAACTTCTGAAACAGTTTTGTTTGTTTTGTTTGCTTTTGTTTAAAAAAGTTGTCTTTTATTTAGTATGTTGTAAAATCTACCAGACTCGTAGACTACAGTTCAGTGGACATTGCTGGATAAGCAAGAACGAGACTGCTTCTTAGCAACTTCTCTGGGATCCAACACATGGCTGGCGATTGATGGGGCGCTCAGCAATAACTTTCATAGACCAATATTAGAGAGGGGCACTGGACTGGTACGACAGAATCTCCCAGATCATGTCTGACAAAGGGGAGTGGAGAAAACTCATTGAATCGGTGCGGGTGTGCCCGAAGTAGTATAGTATATTTATCTACCAGACTGGACATTTTCGTGTAACACGATGTGATCAATCAGAGCAAACAAGCTTTCTTTTCAAATAATAACAGCAGTTGTGATAAGCTTGTTTACCTGAGCTTTATTAAAACTAGCGTCTCTATCTGACCGATTCGTTTGTTTCGTTATGGACGTTTCAGTTGCGATTGGAAAAAGTCAAAAAATATAAATTCGTTAGTACAGTTTACATACCAGCACACGGGGCGGCGAATAGTACAACCCCCAGGAAAATCAACAGATGCATCTTAGACAAAAGAAAAATCTGCAAATAAGATCAGCATATAAGTTTGTTTGGATTGAACTGCACTTGCTGTTCTATGCGAGCAATAATACAATGCTACGAATGTACTACAATACACTACAATCCAGTTCAAAACCATCCCATTCTACCCTATTCAATCCTATTCCTATGCAATGGAATACCTAATTCAGCGGACCATTTTCAATTTGTCTCAAGTCTATTTGTGCAAACGAGGCTTGGTGTAAGATAATTATAAATCATTTTCTTTACTCCAGGTCTTGCTTTAAAAAATGCATGCTATATATAAGGCATAAGGGTATGACATAACTAAACAACTAAAATAAACAAAATAGTTACCCGTACCATATCAAACTTAGGGTTAACGTTTGCCCTAGGAGGTATTTTGCATCATTTGAAAGCACGTTTTCTTTCTTTTTCTTATCAATTTTGCTTGTTGGTTGGCTATATTATTAAATCCTTCATCTAAGTTTACATCTCTTGTTTATCAGGGAAATTTTTAATTTCAAGATCTGTACAAAAAAAAACGTCAACAAAGATCGTTATTTAACATCCTCCCTCGCAGCGCAGCTCTTACAATGTCTGCTCTGATTTACTGAGAAAACAATAGAACAAACAACACAACAATGGACCCTAGCCCTGAAAACAATAGAACTGCGTGATACCCAGGTGCAATGAAATTAGTGGTTGTTAAGAGCTGCGTGGTGTATATATCTGCCCTCGCAGGCCCTTGGCATTTAAATGAGAGCGAAACGCACGCGACCGGAAACGAAACCGAAGCACGCGCGACTGAAAACCAGGGCGAAACGCGAGTTGTTACGACCATACGAAAGACAAACATTTTTTTCTCCAACGTGGTCCATGTGTTTATTCCCCACAGGCTAAAAGAAGCAGGGAAGCTCTTGGAAGGAAAAGAAGGTCCACAATTCTTTCTCAATGAGAAAGAGTCTGGGTGTATGGTTTAAAACATTCATTTGGCTATTGTTATCATTTGATAGTACAAACTTTTTTATTCTACGTGGAAAACAGTTTATTTTGCGGCGAATATGAATTAATGACGACTTCCACAAAAGACTTAAAAGGAGGAGGTTTGCGGGGGTTGAGCCAGATGGATCCAGATGCTGAAAATTAAACCGTTTCTTAAGTTATTTCGTTTGTTAGGCTTGGTTCCCACTAGCGACATAACGATCACAATCATAATCATAAGGGGCGTTATGTCGCTTATGTCGTAGTGGGAACGCCAAAAAACGTAATCATAAAGACGCTTAGGATCGACATAATCATAATCATAAGAAAATGATCGGTCATTTTCTTATGATTATGTCTGTGATTATGCTTATGTCGTAGTGGGAACGTAAAATCTAGCGCTCATAGTTGTGATCATAACGACGTATGTCCATTCATTGTATTTTGGCCAATGAACGTCCTAGTGCCAGTAATTTGCAGTTCATGTTATTCCAAGATGGCGTGCAACTTTGATAAGCGTCAAATTTAAAGTCGACGGCTTGTACGTATGTGTCTCCACTAGATCATAACAACGTTGTGATAATGATTATGTTTATGGTTGTGATTATGATCGTTATGTCGCTAGTGGGAACCAAGCCTTAAGCGTCAGAGATATAAAGAAACTGCTGCTTAACTTTGTATTAATATAATAACAATGGGAAACGATATACATCAAGTTTAGCCAATGTTACATCGGCTAGAAAATTAACCAGAAACCAACAGATGAATTAGCAAATCTAGCCAGAGCGAGACAGAAAGAGAGAAGTGCTCATATGTCAATACTGTATAAAAGAAAAATTTATAGACCCGAAGCGATGGAAAGAAAGCGGAAGGCACATGTGAAATTTTATTCACTAACTATAGCAGAAAGCTGAATAACCCCACGCATTTAACCACTGGCAGAATTTAAAAAAAGCCGAGAAGACGAGTGTCGCGCGTGTTTAATTCAATTCACTCGAAAAAATAAACGGAGCAAAACAAAGTTACTATTTATGCAGGCTGGCATTCGTCAGTTTCATTCGCTTCTTTCCGAGGAATTAACAGACAGAAT
>JAJGOT010000976.1:0-126163 GCA_022457155.1 Cladopsammia gracilis
AACCAAAAAAGGTCACAATCTCCCTGACACTGCTTCATTAATCTCATGTAAAATCTTTTCACGAGCCACGTGAATCAGACAACGCGTACCTCCGTTTTCCATGGTATACTGAAGTTACTATAGTAGTGGGGATCCCGTCTTTGGATGAGATGCTAGTCAATTCCATTATTATATTTTCAGTATCATTTATACAGCTCGGCGTGTAAGGAACTTAAACAACAAGGCGACAGACGCCAGAATGAAGTCGCGGTTTGAACTCATATCAATAGTCCGACGCGCTAACCGCTTGACCACCGCGCCTCCACATATTGAAAATCGACTGCATGTTAGCGTGAACCGGGATTTTTAATTATGTAACTGGGCCTTTAGCTGTTATAATTGACTGCATTCTTTCGTTCAAATAACGACGAAAAAGAATTACTCTCTTCCCAAAATCGAAGTTTTTGACGAAAAAAACAACTTTACACCGTACATTTCCTTCTAGCGACATGCAATGTTTGTCCCCTGGCGATCCCAGAAACCGATCACTAGTAACTCATTAATTTCAAAAAAGTAACGTGTAACTTGTATCGCGGCTGCTCGCACTTGCAACATTTTGCGGAAGTGGTGGCGACATAAGTTGAACTTATCATAGCAGCGTGTTTAATTATTAGCGTTCAGGGGAATCGGTCTTTGAGTGACAAAATTGAATCAAACATTTAAAAAGAATTGTAAATTGGCAAAATTAATGAGGCAGTGCCACGGAGATTTGTTTCATTTCGTAAACCAAGAATTGTTTTTCAATTAATAGAAACGGAAAATAATTTATATTTTGTCATATTGTGTGATAAATTACCACAAAATGTACAAAAACTGTCAATGACGGACGGGGTCTGAATTAATTGCAACTTCAAAAAAGTTAGCAAAACTTTTTTCAAGTTCCCACATCTTCACCTCTAAAATGGACTAGTACAGCCTATGATTTGTTCCTCTTTCATAAATTATTTGATTCCTTTCTATTGGTGTTTTACTTATTAGTAAATCATTACTTTTAGTTGATATCACACCAGGGGAGATGATCAAAAACCCCTTCATGCAAGACCTTCAGCTGGTTGTTATTCAAGCTCCTGATAACAAGTAATCATAACATAATGGATAAAATCAATCTATTAGGTAATTTCATTGCATAATTTGCTAAAGAAAATAAGGGGCTGTTCATGTGTTCATTGCATTTGTCATTATTCAGGTGTGAAATTCAGACTAGTATTTGGGGATCAAGTAGCTTGGGATGAAACGTATTCACTGGAACTTTAAGATTATTTAAAGTAATTGACATTCAGGATCTCGCTTGACCTGGGAATAACGTCATGATTCCAGACATCGTCATGCTCAAAAACAATTAAACTAGAGATATGTTTTAAGAGCCCGTGACTGTAAATATCGAGAATCACTGGACAGGCTCCCAAAATCGAAAATCCTTATAATTTGCCAAAAAGTTACTTTTGGGGAGCTATGTTCAAAAATATTATGGAAACTTTCTAGAAATTTATAGTTTTCGAGAAAAAGGGAAAAAACGAAAATACCGGATTTTGCCTAATTAAGTATGCAAAAATCACAGTTAAATTGACCAACTTCAGCACGCTTGTGCTGAAACAAGGTGCAACGCTAGAAAACGGGGATACGTTTTTTCTTTAGTATAAATTATCTACTTTCTAGCCATTGTCCTTTATAAAGTTTTGCAGCGATTTAGAAAGTTTCCCGGTTTCTTTAAAAAATACCATCTCATGCATTTTGTGAAAAGGCAAAAATTGAGCAACTTCAGTGGCATGAAATCCATCTTGGTATGTCCGATATCAAATCAAAATATATACAAAGATAAAGTTCGGTCCTTATACTGAAACAATATGAAATAAAAAATCTGGGCAATTCAGATTCGTGTTGACAAAACGAAAACTTCGCGACGCGCTGTGGTCAAATTTGCATAAATTAGCAAAATCCATGTACAACTTTGTCTGAAGCACGTGCATTTTTCGGTTCCACCGGAAGTCATTCACCCGAATTTTACCCAAAGCATGCTGGGAAGATGGTAATATCCTCCTTTGGGGTATTTGGCAGGTGTATATATAGAGGCGCGAAAGAGTAGGTCTTTCATCTCGGTCTTGCTTCCCTGCGTTCGTGTTTAGTTTTATTTTTTGGATGGTATTTTGATTTCTTTTGATTTTTTGGCGGTGCGTGTTCTATTTTCATTATATTTTGTAATGTTTTCAGGTCAGAAATGTGGAGAGATCTTCAATTTGCTATTCCTCCTGGAAATGACGATTTAACAGCACTTGGTAATTCCCTTCCGGATGTGACATTGGCGGGCAGAGCTTCAAGTACTACATCCAAGTACTTCGCAGCGTATGCCAGATGGAAACTCTGGGCCCGTGAACATGACCTGCCAGCTTTCCCTGCGTCTCCTTACCAATTCGTCCTTTACCTGTGCCACCTGATGTCTAGTGCGAAGACGGCTTCTCCGATAGACTCTGCGTTACATAGCATTGCTTGGATACACAATTTGGCTGGCGAGCCATCTCCCTCAGAGCACCCTTTGGTGAAGAATGTTCTTGATGGTGCACAGCGTTGTTTGGCCCACCACACTTCCAAGAAGGAGCCCATTACAGTTTCTCAATTGGAAAAATTAGTTAATGCTAAATCCGATTCTATGGCTTCCCTATACGTTATTCGTTCCGTTGTTATTTGTGTGATGGCCTTCGCGGCCTTTCTTAAATTTGACGAACTTGCGAAACTAGTGCGTTCAGATGTTAAAGTCGATAGTGAAATGTTACAGGTAATTTTTTTAATCTAGTCACCGACCAATATAGGGACGGAGCATGGGTCGTTGTAGCTGCTTCAGCGAAAGCTACTTGTCCTGTTACTCTATTGAATCGCTATTTAGACATGGCCAATCTTAGTCACGACAGTTATCCAAGACCAAATATGGTTACAAGCCTAGGGCTAAAGGGCTTAGCTATACCAGGCTTAGAGAATTAGTTTTCGAGGCGTTTAGAGGCATTGTGCCTGATATTTCACGTATTGGAACTAATAGTCTTAGGAGCGGCGGGGCTACCGCGGCCGCAAATGCCGGTGTTCCGGATCATCTTTTTAAGCGTCACGGCCGCTGGTCAAGTGACTCTGCCAAAGATGGCTGTGTCAAAGACTCCTTAACTTCGCGTTTGTCCGTTTCAAAAGCTTTTGGTATTTAGCTTTTCTCTTGGATATCGACTTTTGTTCCCAGTTGGTCTTGTTCGGGAACCGCGATTTGGAGTTCAGCTGGCTCGGGGTTTTCCTCTTAGGAGCGATTGGGCGTACGGAGAGGTTTTTCACCCAGCTCTTGTTCCACAGCCCCATTTCAGTTTAACGTGCTTTTAGTTAGTCTTTCGTGAAGCGTGGATTTTGTTTATATGCTGTCAGTATGTTGTTACTTATCATAATGCAATAATGGAAGGCTTGGCCCATTTCAGTTAGCTTTTGCTTTTTTTGACGTGCTTTCAGTCAGTTTTTTCGTAGCGTGGATATTGTTAACCCTCGGACGTACACGCAAACGTATACCCCAACCGTGGTACAAGGGGGGTGGTTGTTGCAACCCCGCCTCCCCCCCTCCCCTCCCCTTGGGTTTTTGTGATGTTGCAATATTTCGGAAATATTTTACATCTAATAGATAGCCCGCGATCTGCTCTACAAAATAAGGTAAATATTATGGGTTGGGGCGCTGCTGGGGGTCCGTGACGTCATCCAAAATGGCCGCCAAGGTGGCCGCCATCTTGGATTTTACTAAAAATTCAAATTTATCAGAAAAATGCGGAAATTGCAAATATTGTCTGCTAGAGTTGCAAAATAACATATAATCAAACATTTTGGTGCTATTGGTAGCATTTTATATGTTTTTTCGCTGAAAAAAGGTGAAAACACGCTTTTTTCTTCAAAAATGGGTTGACCACATGTTACTTATGACGTCATATCTCGTTACCATAGCAACCGGTTGTTGCCAAACTTTATCAAAATGTGTCTCAAGGATAACTAAATAGCTACTGGAAAAGACATGTGCTAATCTTAAATGGTCTTGAAAATATCGGAGAAAAACCTTAAGGGGGAGGGGGGTGGCAACCACCCCCCTCCTCCCCATTGTACGTCCGAGGGTTAATATGCTGTCAGTAGTATTTTAATGATCATAGTGCAATAAACGAACGCTAGGCTTGAAGCGCGCCACACCCAAGGTATGCTGTGTGTGTTTTCTGGGGTGTTTCACTGTGATTTAGAGGATAGCTATTTTTAATAAATCTACTAGTAACCCTTTCGTTTAATTAGACATTTATTTGAACAAGAGGCTCCAAGCAGCCTATACTCATGCGCATGATATATTTTAAACATGATAAGAAGATGTCCGACATGGAGAAGAGTTACTCCTTTCATTCAGTCATCCTTCTTGCAAACCACGTTGTTTACTATTGAATGTTTTGTAAATGACGGCTGTAACAGAATGAAGTCAGTGATTCTTCAGAGTGTTATATATACCTAACGTGAACATTAGTAATGTTAGTAGGGTTGTAGGAGACGCTGTCGTGACACTTCAGTAACGCTGTTTTACCGGAAGTGAGAGTAGCCGGAAGTCACTGAACAGGAAGTGTAAATGGCAAAGCTATGAACCGGAATTGCCCAATTTAAAATATAAATCGTGACACAAAATAATAATAATAATAATAATAATAATAATAATGATAATAATAATACCACATGGAGATGCGCTCTGCCCGAGGCTTTTCACGATCTGCTTGAACCCCGTGGCCTGGAAGATCAGTGCATCCGAGGGATACAGGTTATCTAAACCAATCAACGCCACAGTAACTGATTTGTTGTATATTGACGAGCTTAAAGTATTCGCAGCTAACGAGACCAAGTTAAACCGAGTGCTAGAATCAACGCAAGTGGCTATGGAAGACATTGGACTACAGTGGAACCCAAGGAAATGTGCAGTGGTCCATATAAGGAAAGGCGTCCATTCCCAGGAGAATTTAGGTGGAGACATAGCTGGAGGAAGATTACCAACAATGGAGGAAGGAAGACAGTATAAGTTTCTTGGTGTTCTTGAAAGCTTAGTCCAGGAAGAGAAAATGGTACTTGAATGTGCAGCAAGGGAGTACCTGCGTCGATTGTCGATCATCTGGTCCAGTCCCCTTTCAGTTTTTGTGTTGCCCATTTTTATGTGTTTGTTCATTTATTACATAGGTTAAAAAGCGATTTAATGTAAACAAAACAAAACAAGACTTGGATACTTCACACGCGTGGTCTTATGCAAATATGTTTGTGTATTTTTTGCAATTTTGATTTCCAAATCAGTTTCTCGGACAATTTTTATAAGCAGCAGGTGTATTTTATTTGGAAATTAGTCGTACTAATTATTCTAGACGGAGAAAAAGTTGTTTTTGTGAACTTTTGTACGGTCTAAATGTACTGTGCAAACGGTCGCGTAAGTCTGTTTTTGAGAATTTCTAAAATTAAAAGATAGGCCCGGTCGTCAATTTTATTCTTGTGCTTCCGACCTTTCACCTCAGTTAAGTTTATCATCGGCTTTCTGTTCAAAGAGCGACGCTGTTAGGCTCAGGCTATCTATATATATTACAAATACAGATGAGGCTATATTTAAGCAATAGAACACATTTTCTATGACTTTACCGGCGTAATAGAACCACGCGGGATGTTGGGAGAACACGAGAAAAGCTTGTAAACCACGAGCCGTAGGCGAGTGGTTTACAAGCTTTTCGAGTGAAAACTAAGCTCATTGTTTTTTAAGCCTACAGTTGAATTGTTTGATCATTCCATGCAAATAATTCGTTTAACCATAAACCTATAATTTTTGTTAGCTTCATTTTCTTCTTGCTAATTGATCATCCTTGCTTGGACGCATAGTCAGAATTTAAACTGCATCCGGTACAAAAGTATTCCATGAAAAAATCTCAAAAACAAAACACGATAAAGCGTATAAATGGAATCGGCGTAAAATAATTATCCTAAACAACAAAGCTATAAGACTTAAGCCTTGCTTTTTAATTCCACTGTTGAAATCGGTCTTATTTAGAAGTTATCTTAGGATTGGTAGGAACATTTATAAACTTCAGTTCAGTGAATTCCAATCGAAAATTCCTCAGTTTGAAAGCCATTGTTTTCTCTTTGGGATCCATAATTTTTTAGCTTTCCACTAATAGCTAAACCTTCAGTTCAGTGAACTTCACAAAGTACATATCGAGGTTGTTTTGATTGTCATTGATCGCTGCATGTAAGCCTTTCCAAGCCAATGTTAAATGAAAATATATTGGCCTGTTGTTGATATCAGTTTTAAAATAATAAAGCTTAGAATAATGTTCTTTTGTCGTTAAGCCGTTTTTTATTTGCGTGCGTGGGAATTTTTTTTTATTTTGTAGGTTTGAGTAGCAACTTATCGTTTACAAGAAACATTATCTTCTCTTCTCATCTTCTAACAGACCACAATATGCAATAAGACACTAAACCGGCTCGAGTTGTGAAATTCTTTCTCCTCACGCTTGTGTTGATGCAGTGGAAAATTGAACTTTGTTTACTTTACAGTTTCACTTGCGCGGTTTTCTATGAGTTTACCGGCACAATAGTTAATAGGTCTTTGGCCAATCAGAACGCGCGTAGTATCCCAGTTATTTTATAAAAAAAATAGAACAGCAGATGAACATGTAGATGTATGGAATTATGTGCAGTGCAGCAATGTGCTGCTGTCTCTTGGATCTTTCTAAAGCTAAAGATGGCAAAACAGTACAATGTAATTTGAGCTCCCATGTGGGTCACATGTAGCTAATATTACAAAGCATATGGTTTCCAATATACTGTCGGACCTCTATTAAGCGGCCACCTATTCAGCGGCCACCCTCCATTTAGCGGCCACTTTCCAAAGTCCCGAATTATTTGTCAGTAAAGTTCTGTATACGATACCTCTATTCAACGGTCACCTCTATTAAGCGGCCGCGGCCACCTTTTTGCTGTTGCAAGTTTGGTATTTATTGTTTTTTACCTCTATTAAGCGGCCAGCAAATTATCTTTTCAAGCGAAATGGTGACAGATAATATGAAGGTGATAACTGATAACAACAAGAACTGCAATTTAATCTCCACTATAATGACAAGTCACAAGCCGCAATACAAAATAATGTACTTATCGACTACATGCTCTCTGTGTTAGAGCTAGAACTTTGCACCGACTTGAAATGCGCAAATACAGGGCACTTAATTTTTTGTTTCAATGATTTTTGCATTTATCTTCACATGTTCACTTTTCAACAAGCGTTTTGCTATAAAGATGCAATAAAATGACGTTGACTGCCATTTCTATCCAATTTTTATTGTACCTCTATTAAAGCCAGCGCCGAATTTTTTATTGCCAACTGCTTCACAAAATGGATGTAAATGTAGAAATTAGTTCAAGGACTGTTAATTTCCAGCGTTATGAAAATTAATAAAAGAGTCGAAGAACGATTTTCGTTGCACGTTTCAAACAACTTATGATTCTGCAGCGAAGAAAACTCAAGCGCATTTTAGATATTCCTTACCATATGGCTAATTTTTGGCGCGAAAACCGTTTTCCCGCCCTTTTTCTGTTCTTAACGTTAACACGCTGTATTTTAAGAATTTTCCCTGTGTGAAATTTTCTTGCCTCTTATATTGCCATTTTTAATCAAATTTAGGTAGAACATTTAAAATTTATTATCATTTAACCCAATCTTTAATTGTTTTGTCAACTGTACTATTTTCGATTAAATATTGTCATACCGCAAAACCCCAAGAGGATCCATATTTCCGGAACTTTACGGTAAAATGACCGTAATGGAGCGATTGTGGTCGTCTCTTTTTGTAAACAGTTAAATCCAGCTGTTGACTGTTCTGTTATATTGCATGACATGGAGTTCCAAACAGCTTGACGGCAAATATGCAAATTTCTACAATTTTCTTGCTATGAATATTACGGTGCCAGAATTTCTCTGTTTGCTTTCGGTTGGTAGCGCGATAGAAGTTTAAAGTGCTGAATTTCAGGATATAATATTAGCCATTTTTCCCTTCAAATTGGGAAAGTCAATTTTGTTGTGGATTACAGTCCGAACTAAAGCGTGCCCGAGGGCTTGCTCACAGGCTATAATAATATACTATTAGCATTCATTGTTTTTTCTACACTTCATTCACTCATTTTGCAAATGGTTGTCTTCTAAATTTAAAAGTGTCTTCTTTCTAAAAAAAAATCACTTTAATACTATTTGTATTAAAGCAGGGGTTTTCATTTATCGGGAAAATCCCACGCAGACGATATCAGTGCTTTCGTTTTTCCAGACCGTCCCAGATTGTGCAGATATCGGGAAAATCGCCGATCATCGCAGAAATCTGGTACGCGTCGGAAAAATAGCAACACTCCCGATTTTCGCGATTTTTCAACGACCATCCCAGATGATGGGGGGATGTATACTATTGCGTGTTTTCAACATCTGGGAAGGACGGGAAACAGCGAAGGAACTAAGGAACTTCATTTGAAAGTTTTTCCATGATTGTGAGTATGGGATATATTTAAGGTCGGCACACACGAGACAACTAGTCGCGGCGATCAAGTCGCCTGTAGTTATTTCTGACGAAGAGACTGGTTGCAGCGACTGGTTTGGTGTTTTATTTTTATTTTCTTTGGTCGTAGCAACTGGTCTCGCAAGCAGTACACGCTATGCGACTAGTTGCATGGCCAGTGCATACGAGGAGATTGCTGCGACTAGGCGTTCACGACCAGTCGCTTCAATTTAAACCAGTTTAAATTTCTGCAACAAGCCACCGCGACTAAATTTTGGTCGGCGCGACTAGATTTTTTTGCCAAAAATGAGTACTTCACACGCAAGCGACTAGTCGCGACGACCAGTCGGCGCGACTAGTTGACGTGATTTGTAGGCGCTACTTGTCGCCTCGTGTGTGCCGACCGTTAACATCGTCTTTACTGATCGCTAGACTGCGTGTCGCCACATTGGCGACACGCAGTCTGGCAATTATCCGATCAAAGATTATAAGGCGGTGTTACACTAGGTTTCGTGCAACCTGTCTCGCAATTTTGTTGCGACACAAGTTGCATGGAAAATTGACCAGTATAACATACCCCGCAACAAATATTTCTCGCGATTTTTTTTTTGTTGCCGCAATCGTTGCGAGAAGTAGAAGTCGGTTCTACTTTTCGCAACGATTCTCGCCACGCCGCAACGAATTTTTCAAGCGTTGCGTAGTGTAACATGTTCCTGCAACTTGTGTCGCAACTTTTTGTGACTTTAGCCAATGAAATTGCTCCTTTCACCGTCGGACGAGACAAATTGCAAGAAACATTGCCTAGTGTAACACCCTCCAGGCTTCTTGTCTCGCAGCATCGCAACGCACGGTTTTTAGTTGTTGCGAGACAAGTTACACGAAATATTTCCTAGTGTGTAACAGCACCTTAAAAATCAACAAACATTTCGCTTCTTCAAGTGCTTGAATATTTCAAAAAAAATAAATAAACATGAAAACGTAAAAAAATGCAGGATGAGATTGTACACTGATTGTACGCTATACATAAAAGAGATAAGTGGTCTCCGTTTTCTTTTGCTATGTGGACATTTATTCATCTGTAGAAAGGACCAGAAGGGAAAGGACGAATACCGTTCTCCGTTTTTAAAAGGAGGAATGTCTTTCATCGCATATCGGAATGTCTCAGTTATACTTCCGCTTATGCCTATGTCGCTTGTGAAACTTGTCACGTGTTACGGTATTAACACGTAACACGTGTTAATACCGTGATGTCTTTCATCGCATATCGGAATGTCTCAGTAAAACTTCCGCTTATGCTTATGTCGCTAGTGAAACTTGTCACGTGTTACGGTATTATAGTAATCAGCAAACAATTTCCTCAGTTAGTTGTTAGTTGCAGTATGCATTTTTACACAAATTGTACTCATAGAAATAGCAAGGCGATAATCAAGTTCGCTTTCAAACAAGGCTTGGAAGTCAGTCATGACAGTTTAAAAATTATTTACCATGTTGCATGCGTATCGCAATCTCGGCACGCTCTATTAAACAAGCAAAAGTCGAGCGCGCGAGCAAATCAAGCGATCGCGATTTGCCGACCGAGTCACTGAAAAGGGCAGCTAGCAGTCTATGCTCACGCATAAAGAAATATTTACATAACAGTTGTTTTTTTATTTTTTTTTTTTTATTTTCGACTCATTTGACTAGCGCAAAGAAAAGTTATCGCACAATACTCGGCTTAACTGCCAGTGAATACCCTGCTACATCAACTATTAGACAAGTATATTTTGAGTACGCGGAAACAAATTAACTCAAAAGCGTGTCACTGTAAACAGTGAAGTCTACTTCAGGTGTACGACATTTCTCGTCTAAAATTTTTTTTCTAGATTTCTCATATTTAAACATATTACCTTAAAAAACCCCAGGAATATCGTCGATATTCAGTTTAAATACATTACACACCTCGTAACCGCGTACTTCGAAGCCACCTTCTAACATGTCTTAGACACTTGAAGTATTACTCCCGTCACATCTTCTTATCGTCCGTCTCACATTTTCTCAAAGGTTAACACCCATTATTTCTCAATTGAGAATATGGATAGTACCCGTGTGAAATGATCGTCTGAGCCGTCTCATGCCGTACGCTGTACAAAGGCCGCCATTTTGTTTGGTGGCCATTTTAACGTTTCTCTCTTTTAATTTGTTAAATTTCGTGAATTATGAAGAAGTTCAAGCCAGTTTCTGTGAAAACGATTGTCCTCGGAAGAACTGGGAAGATCGTATTTCATACCCCGTTAGCGGTAAGCTCAAATGCTGCTGATTCTCAGCCGAATCAGTCGCCGAACCAAGGATCCTCTTCCCTCAGTGATGACCACGATGTTCTCCAATTTTCTCCTGATGAGGCTCAACTGTCTGCAGCTTACAGAAGAAACTACAGCTCTGTATTTGATGGGGAAAAAATACGGGATAAACTGTTCACAACAGCAGTAGAGGAAGAAACTCTACCGGAAAAATGTGTTTGTGCCGTATGCAAACAACGAGAGTCGACTGTGAGATGTCGGTACTGCGGCCCAAGGCAGTTATTTTGTTCGACTTGTTCTCATGATCTGCACGCCGAGAGGAATCAATTCCAGTATGTGATGTGTCAGTGCGAAGTATAAACTAGGTATCCAATGAAAAATTGCGAAATCATCTCCATTTTTGCCGACCTTCAGATATGTAGAAAAAAACACATCAAAACTGGGTTGATTTCTGGTGTTTCCAGTGATTACTTATGTACCGGCATACCGACCCCGATTTTCAGATATCAAAAAAATATATCACCTAAAAATTAGGTTGATTTCGGGTGTTTTCAGTGATTACCTATGTACACCACACCAAATCATCGCATACTGACCCCGTTTTTGAGATATTTAAAAAGTATGTTAGTTATATACCCCGCACTAACACATCGCATACTGGCCCCAATTTTAAGATATTTTAAAATTGTCACCAAAAAACGGGTACATATCCAATAATTAAATGCAATGGACCGCCAACGAAAATGCTGCTGACGGTGTCTCAATGTCCCATTTCTTTATGCCATAAAATATCTTTTCTTGATGTCCCAAGCAGGGTATTCTGTAGTTATTTTCCGTATGGTCTTTGTAACGTTCCATTTTCAACGATCGCTTGCGTTAATTCTTCATTGAAACAAACAGTGCTAGACATTGAGAAAAGTGTCGATGAAAAGGTTGTTGTTATTCACCGTGGTAGGTCCATTGTTCCGGCGAGTAGTTGTTACCTCAGCGGTCCGCTGTTGTCCCGTTCTCCTGTTGTTGTGTTTTTTTGATCGTGGGCATCCACGCTTCAGGAATTTCAATTCCGCTATCCCTGTTGATGTTATTAGAGTGAAGTCTTATGTGGATAGCTTCTTCAATCCTACGTGTGTACCAGTGAGGGTTTCGGTCAATAAACTTAACCTCGTTCCAAACTGGATAGTGGCCGGTCTCGTGGCCGTGTTCAGAAACGGCGGAGGTCTGGGTTCGGGCGAGTCGTACATCCCTGTCGTGCTCTTTGATCCTCTCATGCATAGATCTCCCTGTTTCCCCGATGTAGACTTTGCCGCACTCACAGGGAATCCTGTACATCACGCCATCTTGTTTAGCCGGATCGACGGTGTCCCTTGGTCGCACCAAGTATGACCGAAGTGTCGTGTCGGACTTCAAGACGGTGCGAATGCCTTGTTGTTCTAGACAGCGGCGGAGAGGCTCCGATACTCAATGGATATAAGGTAAAACGGCGGTGGATTTAAACTCTGCCACGGGATCTCTTCTTGGGGCTGTTCTTTTCTTTGTGATCTTCTGCACAAAAGAGGAGGGATATCCGTTAGAAACAAGTACAGATGACAGATGTTTCTTCTCTTCAGAGATTACTGATGTTTTGGTCACGAGACGTTTCGCCCGGTCATACAGACACTTCACAATACCGTGTTTTACTGATTGAGCGTGATGTGAATCATACGCTAAGTATTGATCAGAATGCGTGGGCTTCCTGTATACGCTGGTGGTAAGGCGGCCGTCTGGTTCTCTACAGACTTTCTCGGTCTCCATGGTGGAACGGATGGATGGTTGTTGACAGGTCTGCGTCACTCTCCATCTTCCGTAGCGTGGCTTGTATGGCACCCTCGATAGGTACGTTGGTAAACAGCGACTCTACGTCAAAGAAAAGTGCTAAAAAAACGTGAGTCGCTCGACTGATCACCACGTTATGCTAAAAGAATGTTTACACCTTACACCATCGATAAGTCCCTATACAACTAAGTTACTATAGCAACTGCGAACTTATAACCACATTTCAAAAGTGACACGAATAACATTGCAGGCAATATGAGCTGTTTTACTTTTTTCTGCCTCTTTATTTTTAACTACACACATATTTATATATTAACAGCCGTATTCTCTTGTTTCTGTGTCAACAGTTCTACATTCGCTTTACCAGGAGGTGCGGTTATTAGCGTTATAAGCCAATAACATGCCCAGTACTATTCCACAAACCCTGTTAGGCCTGTAAACGAGGAAGAGCAGGGGAAAGGGGCAGCTAATAACTGAGTTTAACAGCCTGTCAGTTCTTTTTTTTTTATTTTTGAATACTCGTCTTCGGTATATGTAATGAATAGAGTAACATTACGTCACCCTTGAACCAAAAGCCTGGTTAAACCAGGGTTAACCGGGGTCCAAGCCTGGTTGAATCAACCAGGGTTTCCTGGTTCTCAAACCAGGCTAACCAGGCTTGAACCCAATGTGCAAAAAGCCTGGTTAACCCGGGTATTCCTGGCAAGCCTGGTTTATCTAAGAACCAGGTAAACCAGGCTTTAACCAGGCTCTAAAAAATTGGATGAACCAGGAAAAAACCAGCCGAACCAGGCTTGAACCCAATGTGCAAAAAGCTTGGTTAACCTGGGTATTCCTGGCAAACCTGGTTTTCCAAAGAACCAGGGAAACCAGGCTTTAACTAGGCTCTAAAAAATTAGATAAACCAGGGTTTCCTGGTTCAAAAACCAGCTTAACCAGGCTAGAATCCAATGTGCAGAAAGCCTGTATCAACCTGGGTTTCCTTGTACTTACTAAGCCTGTTTTTTTTTTTTAAGAGTTAACCAGGGATACCAGGTTTTAACCCAGCTCTGAAAAGTCTACATGTAGTTAAACCCTGGTTAGCATATTGAACATTTATTTTAAGAATCCGCATAGTTACCAGGATTGTACAAAAAGCATGGTTCGAATTTAAATGCAAACAACCTCAATATTAATGAGCTTATTGCTGGTTTGTGACCGCAACGGGTCAGAGTCGGTTCAAGTCAGTTCATTTGGTATGAGACTGCAATGGGTCACAATCAGGCCATTGAGTACAACAAGTACAATTTGATAAAATGATTGAATTGTATTTGTCAACGCACATCGAAGCACAAGGCAGCAAAAAAGTGCACACACAGGTCATAGCTGCATCGTATTAAATGTGCTGGGCATGCTGGATACTATTCTGATGATCCAAGACGGCGCAGATTTGGAACAAAATTACAAAATGTAATCCCTTTTTCTCAATTAATTTATTTTGTTTTGCTTGATACAGGCAAAGGTAGCCCCTTGATAGAGGCAAAGGTAGCCCACAAACAAATGACACGGGACACCTACATGTACTGTAACACCCGATTTAGAGAAAAATTTGGAAATAAACATGAAACTGTCTACAATGTACATTATGCATCTGGCAGCTGCAACTGTCTTTATAACAAATTATATTTACATGTACATGTATGTCTTATCTGTGTCCATGTGCTCTTGATTGACCTGTTGTTTGACTTGCCTTGCACATCTACTGTACAGTATCTCTGAAAATATAAACAATAGAATTAGGATAATTGGCCTACTATTACATAACAAAACACAATGTTCCAGCTACATGCACATGCAGCTCAAAAAAAGTGAAAAAAGCGCTAATCATTTTTTTAGGAAAGAACCTCTGCAAATTACCAGAATCATAACAGTTACATTCTGTACTATTTCTCCACTTTATCCCTACCCAAACTTACACTATAGTAGGTATCAAAACAACAAAATAAACGGTTTCATTAAAAAAGAAGTTGCCAACATGTACCTCACAATCTCCAGCCAAGGGCTGTCAATATACCTGTACATGTAAAGTCCTGGGGTTAGGGGAATTCCACCAGGAACACTGTACTGCAGTTCTGAGCCCTGGTCACATACTATGCCATCTGTCCTTAATTTGCCAGATTTTTTTGTTTTTGTTTTTAATACTTCTAAATGTACCAGGAGTGTACATGTACAACAGGGGACATACATGTAATGTGGAACTGAACATCCCAAAAGAAACCAAAACCAGACAATAACATGTACTTTTATTAACCCCTAAAGAGGTATAACAAACATGTATATCCCATTCACTTTTATATGGAAGTCCCCCCAGGGGTAAAGAGAACCACATTAAATAATACAAACTACTATTAATAAATAAAATAAAGTTAACTTAAGTACATGTAGTTCCCCAGACAGAATGATAATGTTCTGTCTGGGTACTCAAATGCTTTACAGCAATAATTTAGCAATACCAGTAATGTACGTCACAAGTGGAGGTTGCAATTGGGTGCCCCTAGGAGACCTAAAGGCTGGAACTACATTGTACACCGGGTCCCATGCTCCACAAAGGAAGAGAGCCCGCAACCCAGTCACGAGTCACCCCCCCCCCCCCCAAACAAAACAATAACAACTGCTTACAAACACTGAATGCCACAAAAATGCTAACTGCCAATAAAGGCTCACACTAATGCCAACAAATACATGTACTGTAACCTGAAATGCTAACTTGAACTACAAACCGTCATAGAAAAGCCACTATTGCAAGGGCAGGGGACAAGGCCAACAATGTTTGCTCCTCATAGTTAACTATGTTAGATTGCATTCAACTGCATACATGTATATGTTGTGGTTCAAATTTTTCTTTGGTTTAAAAATTTTCAAACCAGTTTCATTTTAATTTTCCTTTGTCTCAGATTCATCAACATAATCTCAGACAAAGGAAAATAAAAATTAAAGTAGCTTGAGAAAACAGATGTCGTGTAGCGGCACCAACGCTGGTTCCCCCGTGACACGGACGTCTGAGTGAGCGCAAAAATTCTGTACTTCTGACATAATGGCTACCCAGATCTCGGTAGTGCTTCTGATTGGTTGAAACAAATTTCCTTTGTGGCACGCATGGATCATGCATTGAACTGATCCTGCCTACATACATTGTATAGACTGAGTGAATTAATAAATTTGTTATTGTAAATTTGATTTCATTACTCATTCAATAATCCGCTCCAGTGTTGACGCCGCAAAACGACGTCTGTTTTTTCAGGCTAAAATTAAACCGGTTTGAAAATTTTCAAAGCAAAGAAAAATTTGAACCACAACATATTTATATAAAAAATGCCAACAAAAGTAGAAGGGGAATCCTACATGTACAAATACAAGACCTTTTATTCATCTCAGTGTTTACAAACAGTCCCACAATGCAATTCAAAAAGGGTCTTGACCTGACCTCCCGCACAACCTCAAAGTGGCCAATACATGTACAGCAGATGCTAAAAGCACTGCCAGCAATATATGCAGCCCTTTGTTTCCTATTACATGACCAATTTAAATGTATGAGAAAATGAGCGATTACATATAGCTTACCTGAGCAAGAATGAAGTACAATTCAATTGGAGAGCACACAGTGTACATCAAGGTGGTTTCTTTAGACTTAGAGAACTGGTAATAACAGTAAATGGAAGACTGTTAGAAAAAAATCATTAACATGATTTCAACAGAAAATATTAATTCTATTATTTTACAAATACAGATGAGGCTATATAAAAAAATAGAAAAGCAGATGAACATGTACATGTATGGAATTATGTGCAGTGCAGCAATGTGCTGCTGTCTCTTGGATCTTTCTAAAGCTAAAGATGGCAAAACAGTACAATGTAATTTGAACTTCCATGCCTAAGGCAAAATATTAATTCGATCAACTGATTTGATTTCAATTAACGAATCCAATAGAATGCAATCGTTTGACTCAGAGAATGGCTTGGTACGTTTAAATGAAGTAAGACGCTTACATATGTAGGCTTCACAAAAGATCTACATGCAAGCTTACCGGTACAATGATGCAATATTGATCGCATTCGAAGGCAATGTTTTTTTGCAAAGCTGTACCTATCGGGTCATTGATCATTTCGCAAGGCACAAAAAAAGTTTAAAGCTTACATGTATATGTGCAAGGAATCCTATAAACTCAGTTAGTATAAATAAGGAAGGAACTCACCTTAAATTTCTCACGAGAATTCCAACATTCGAGGTCAGACTGCACGGCCGGGGCGATCGTTTCGCTACATCTTGCACAGGCGATCGCGTTGAGTAGACGGTGATAACTAATCTTTCTTGTACTAGTGGTAGCTTTTACAAGCAATTTGTCGAGTACATTCGAGTTTGAACCGCACCAGTATACATGTATAAAAGCTTTTCGTAGCCTTCAAAGTTCTTGCGATCTTTGCTTTCAGCCCTTCGATTCGATTGGCCGTTGGTAATTTGAGCTTAGCGCGCGGCTATGCGACCGTGCCTATGTAATCCCTGCTGATCACTGTATCGCAGGCGCTATTCACAGGCTCTGCACAACAAATGCTCGACTGACTGCGCTCAAACTACGAAGAAGCTGAAATTATGGACAAATTTAAACTTTAACTAGCAAGAAAGTAAAATTACTCGAAGCAGATGAACTCCATTTTAATCAAGGTATGATATAATCTTTAGAGCTATAAATATACCTCAAACTGGCACTCAAAACCACTGTTCCATGGTTGGCAGCCATTTTGGAAATCAGAGGCTGCCTGATTAGCTTACTTATAATTTATTTTATAGGCCTTCTTTCCACAGGTAGTTGCCTTAAACAACATGAAGTTATGTACATGTATTGCCAAACTTAGGTAGATTCTGCATGTACCGGAGCACACATTACGTAAAACAAAAGGAACAAAGAACGACAACAATACAAATGCAAAACAAGACCAAAAATACAATACCTCACAAACAATAGAAGACCATGGATTCCGGTACATGCAGAAAGACCCCAAACTTAGCGAATGATTTGGATTGGTAAACAAACAGAGTGTATATATGTAAGACCAGGACAGTGGTTTTGAGTAAAAGTTTGTGTGTCATGTATGCGAAGGAGAAATAAAGTCAGACAGTGTTACATGTACATGTATGTATCACTCGTTGTTTTTGTTTGGGACCAGCGCTGTGTAAAAATTGAACCAAAATAATAATTTCAATAATAAACTCACTTCATAGTTAGCCTTAGTAATCAATTTTGGCAATGGAAATATTACATAATTTTTATCTAAACCGGAACTGACCTTGTATTATTGTAACCGGAAATGACTAGCTTTAACTCAGGATGCCTTGTAACCGGAAATGACTAGCCTCTCAGGATAATATTGTAAACTTTAGGGATTTGTTATTGATAAATAAAACATTTTAAAAGGAAAAAACAGTGTTGTGTTTAGCGGAGAAAACGGTTTGCAAAATCGTTTTTTCCTGCTTTTTTTTCGCGGTTTGCTACTCGAGAGAGGTTTCACATTTCTCAAACAGTGAGCTTTTGTGGAATTTGTGCAGTCTAAATGTTCTGTTTTTGAGAATTGCTACAATTGAAAAAAAGCCTGTTCATCAATCTTAATTCTAATTTTTCTTGTGCTTCCGACCTTTCATCATCGTTCCTGTTCAGGGAGCTCCGCTGTTAGGCTGAGCCTATCTATATATATTATATATAGATAGCCTGAGCCTAACAGCGTCGCTCTTTGAACAGAAAGCCGACGATAAGCTTAACTTAGGTGAAAGGTCGGAAGCACAAGAATTAAGATTGACGACCGGGCTATTTTTCAATTTTGGCAATTCTCAAAAACAGAAGTACGTGACCGTCTGCACAATACATTTAGACCGTACAAAAGTTCACAAAAACAACTTTTTCTGGCTCTAGAATAACTAGTACGACTAATTCCCTAATAGAATACACCTGTTACGTATCAAAAATTCGAGAAACTGATTTCGAAATCAAAATTGCAAAATATATACAAACAGATTTGCATAAGGCGACGCGAGTGAAGTTAGAACAGTTACTATGAAATCCAAGTCTTGTTTATGGCTTTTCAACAGATGTAATGAATGAATAAATACATTAAATTGCACAACACAATCTTCTTTCGAAAAATTTTATTCAAATCTCAATAACTTTATGTTTAAAAGCAGCAAAACGCGTACCAATTATAGCGCTGTCTTCGATGAAATTCAAGAAAACAATACAACTAAATTTAAGCACGTTTTATAAACAATTCTCCAAACTAACGAGAGCACAAAAGAAAAAGTCAATCAGAGATTGATATCAACATAAATTCCCATCGAAAAATGTATTTTTTTTACCTTGGAAATCCTTGAAAATTCTTTAAATCTCCGGTAATCCGTAAAACAAACATCTCCCCTGCATTGATGAAAACGTATGAAGTTTCTCGAAGCAAGATTTTATCCCTGAAAGCTCTTCTTTTTCCACAAAAGCGGCTTCTGAGTATCCCTTAATTAGTATATCTATCTTCAGTACCAAACCGCGAAACATTGCAGGGAAATAACGACTTTAATTCTCCGCTAAACACAGCAATCCAACTAAAGTGTTTACCGAGCTCACGGCTGTGTGGCCGCGCGAAAGACAAAGCCTCGATACGCCTCGGTTTTCCTTCAAAATTGCTAAGATCCCGGATGTTGTCCAACACGGCGGGCGGGCACACACGCGCCCGCGAAACATTCCGCTAGCCATGACCATGAAAAATGACGGGCACAGGTTGTTCTATGAGTATGGGGCTCCGGCGGGCCGGGCCTTCGGCCCGCGAGCTGCGCTATAATGATCAGCAGTTAACTGATAGGCTTTGATAATTATCGAATTGCTTTCATGGTAGTCCTGTGACATAGTATCTGGAATTTCCAAATAGATCGTTTTCGCCTTTTCAGTGAGTTTAAGCACCAGATTACCAACCGATTCATTCTCCGGTAAAGATTGCGCTCTTGCGGTCTAAAATAGTCACCAATGTCTTCATTTTATCTCATTTCCCTAATTTCCATAAATTTAGGTTTCCTACCTCGAGACTCACTCACCTGGCGTCGTTCTGCGTCTGACTTCAAACTCCTCATTTTCACTTCTTGGTGCCCTAAGCCTTTGCTCTTCTCTCATCGAACGCTCTTCTTCCTCGTGGGCTTTCTGTCTTTCATACTCTCTTTTCTCCCTTTCTGCCTCGCGCTTTTCTCTTTCTGCCTCCCTTTCTGCCTCGCGCTTTTCTCTTTCTGCCTTAATTTCTAACTCTCTCATTTCCCTTTGTAGTTCTAACAACTTTAACTGCTGCTCATAACTAGGATTAAGTAACTGCTCTTCCACTGCTTCATTGGTTCCTTTGACAGGACTCTCTTCACCTAACATTAACTTATCATGAGTCCACACACAACACGAAAGTAACCTTTAAAAGCCTTTAAGTTTAATAACTAGACTTAACCCTCGGACTTACAAGGGGGTCCCACCCCCCCCCCCCCCCTTAAGGTTTATCTCCGATATTTTCAAGACCATTTAAGATTAGCACATGTTGTTTTCAGTAACTGTTCATTTATCCTTGAGACACATTTTGGCAAAGTTTGGTGACAACTAGTTGCTATGGTAACGAGATATGACGTCATAAGTAACATGTGGTCAAGTCATTTTTGAAGAAAAATGCATGTTTTTCACCTTTTTTCAGCGAAAAAACATATAGAATGCTACCAAAAGCATCAAACTGTTTAATTGTATGTTATTTTACAACTCTAGCAAACAATATTTGCAATTTCCACATTTTCCCGATAAATTTGAATTTTTAGTGAAATCCAAGACGGCAGCCGTCTTGGCAGCCATTTTGGATGACGTCACGGACCCCAGCAGCGTTACAACCCATAATATTTACCTTATCTTGTAGAGCACATCGCGGGCTATCGATTAGATGTAAAATATTTCCGAAATATTGCACCATATCGCAAAAACCCAAGGGGGGGGGGGGGGGGGGTTGTACCACGGGGTTGAATTACTATAATTACAAATCACTATTTTAACGTTAATCCTACTTTTAAAGAGTCCAACTAAATTAACGAATTCTAATAAAGTGAAATAATAAAATTCCTTAAGTATAAACGGTAATAATTAATTAAATAGTTTGTGAATAATAAAGTTCCTTAAGTATAAACGGTAATAAATAATTTAATAGTTTGTAAAATGTTCCGTAAAGGGACACTGTCACCTATTTTTAGTATCACTTTGAAAAGCCAAAAATCATATTTGTTTCAATGGAAACCTTAAAATAATGGTCCAGTTTTGTTAACAAATACTCTATCAGTGCACAGAAACTGGTATTCGTTATCTTTGGCTGCAGATGGCCAGGATGTAAATGGATTGCAACTTGAAAAAATTGGCAATTTTTTCAAGTTCCTCACAAGAGTCTGACATTTATTTATATCAGATAGGTAAATTTATGTATTTATTTAAAAGAGGTTTACTTCCTAATTATTTTCGTAATATGTTTACTCTTGCAAGCCAGTTACATTCTCATTATACTAGAAATTGCAACCTTTTTTACATACCTCCGTGTAGAACTAATATTCGAAACTTCTCAATTCGGTTTCAAGGACCTAAGTTTTTCAACTCGTTAAGTCATGAAATTCAAAACAGTGAAAGCATCCGTTTGTTTTGGAAAAGACTTAAAAAATTCCTTCTTTCTTAGTTCTTAGTCAAAAATACTCTTTGTTGAGCTACATACTTCTTCTTTTCTTTTCTTTTCTTTTCTTTTTAAAATAATACATTTTGTATTTCATGCTGTCCTCATAATTCGTATGATTATTCTATATTGTCAGGAAGCCTATAGTGTATAAGCCCCCGGCTTTGTAGTCTATCGTCTTTTAAGTTATTATAAATTTCTAGTGTGTTGTATTGTTATTATAATTGTTATTATTATTATTATTATTATTATTATTATTATTATTATTATTATTATTATTATTATTATTATTATTATTATTATTATTAATAAAATAAATAAAATGGAAAATGGAAATGGAAAAAATCGCGGAAAAACTTGTTATGGTTTGTTCTTCCTTGAAGAAATCACTTGAAACTAGTATTCGTTATCTTTGGCTGCGGATGGCCAGGATGGAAATGGATTGCAACTTGACAAAATTGCCCAATTTTTTCAAGTTCCTCCCAAGAGTCGTGCAAAAATCGCAGAAAAACCTGTTATGGTTTGTTCTTCCTTGAAGAAATCACTTGATATTATCTTCTTGGTGTTCTAAAAGCAAATTTTATGTTTGAGCAAAGGCACTTTGTCTTATATTTAGTGTATTTTGACCAAAACACAGCAAACTCTGCGTGACAATGCCCCTTTAAACCTTGCTCTTTAAACCCTTCTAACTTGCCGTCCAAATGTCCTTGTCTGTCTTTGCTTATCTTCAACTTGTTATCTCCAACTTGCTTACTCTACGACTCGACCACTTGCAACTCGCTCTACGTTAGCTTTACCTCCTCTCCACGTTAACTTTACGTCCTCTCCACGTTAACTTCTTCTCCACGTTAGCCCTTCGTCCTCTCCACGTTAACTTCCTCTGCAAAGGGAAGGAAGCCCCTGCCAATGATTCTTGGAGGTGAATCGCGTGCTTTCTCTTCTCTCAACCTCTATCTTCAGTCCGACTTGATACAACTTTCTGCTCTTTCGACTGTCTTTTTCCGAACAATCAAAAATTGTTTACACGTTACTTATATTCTAAAAGCCTACACAAATTACAATGACAATACTACATACAGTCGTTTACCAAACATAATAAATAGTAGTAAACTTGCTAATTGCGACGAAAACAGCGAACAAACGAAATATATACATGGGAAAAGAAAAAAAAACTTAATATAGTTGACTGTGTACGTGACACGGTGACAGAAAAGGAAAAGATTGCAGCAATCAGGAACGGAAAAGCAGAAATTAAACTGACAACAGCAGAAATTCTTTTGGACCTGGTTTTACAGTAGTTACCATTACTGCATATGCCGTGACAACAGTATTCTTCCTTCGTAAGTCCGCAATCAGAGTCGGTCGTACAGGGACTGAAGTCAATGCAATAAGTCATGCATTTCCCATTACAGCAGTGTTCATCTCAAATACAATGGGAATCTGCCTTGCAGCTTTTCCTGAGGCAGTTTGATCCTTCCACGCACTTATGGCTGCAGCAACTTTCACCTTTTGCTGAACATTCCGGATAAAAACACAACTTGAACCTTTCACGCAGATATTGTCACAACAAGATTCGCTGTTTGAAATGTGACAGTAACTGCAAACACTGCTTCAACATTTTTCACAGAACATTTCATATCGGTCTCACAGAATAGTCCAAACAACTTGATCTCTTCACACACACAAATTCGCAACAACTTTCTCCGAAAGCCAACAGTCCATATAGTTCCCACAAAGCATCCTTATCGCCCAGTATAAAATATGAAATGTGGACTGCGGACTGCGGACTGCGGACTGCGGACTGCGGACTGCGGACTGCGGACTGGGATATAAAACGCGGCGAACTGCGGACTTCGTACTCGGTATAAGATATCCTATTGCCCATGATTTTATACTGTATTTTACACCCACTCCTCATTTTGTACTCTAGTCCATGTTGTACCCAGTCCGTACTGCGCATTCTACAGCAGTCTGCGTTCTATACCCTAGACCATATTTTTTATCCAGTCCGTAGTCCGCAGTCCGTGCTTTATACTGACCGCATCCCAATCGACTTAATGTGTTGGTACAAGCTGTAACACATTTCACCGCTATAACAATCTTCATTGCAGTCACATTAGTGTCCCAAACAATTTGACCCGTCGATGCAATCACCATAACAGCAAACTTGATTCATGTCAGTCTGTGCACCGACTATCACTCACAGCAAACAATTAAGGACGAAGCAGCAATTGCCAGCGATATCACGATTTTAGTGGAAAGGAGAAAAGCGCTAGAAACTGTGAATTTAGCCATTCTATTAAGTCAGCTTAGGGATGAAAATTTTACTTCTTTTTTAGATAATTTAATTCTAGAATGCACGATATAATTATCGATTGTACTTTGTAGTTTTTAATTAGGTTTCAATTAATTTCTTTATTTATAACAGATATCTTAATATAGTATTGTAACGTTGTTTATTGAGGGCCACGAGTTTGTTAGTTTTTTAACTATTAAGTGGAGGGTTGTCCAATACACCCAACTAGACTCTAGTCGTGTATGCTTGCGTTCGATCGGAAAAGCGGAAGTCTAGTGGAAAAATGGAAGGGCTCCTTTCTAAAGTCAATGGATCCATTGGTCGCGAATAGACTCCACTGGAGTCAAAGGTTTTCTAGTCGTGAGAGACTTAGAAAAAATTATATTGTTGATGGGTCGGAGGCTGTGAAAAAGTGTTCCATTGGAGTCCACTGGATCCATTGGTCACGAATAGACTCCACTGGAGTCAAAGGTTTTCTAGTCGTGAGAGACTTAGAAAAAATTATATTGTTGATGGGTCGGAGGCTGTGAAAAAGTGTTCCATTGGAGTCCACTGGATCCATTGGTCACGAATAGACTCCACTGGAGTCAAAGGTTTTCTAGTCGTGAGAGACTTAGAAAAAATTATATTGTTGATGGGTCGGAGGCTGTGAAAAAGTGTTCCATTGGAGTCCACTGGATCCATTGGCCACGAATAGACTCCACTGGAGTCAAAGGTTTTCTAGTCGTGAGAGACTTAGAAAAAATTATATTGTTGATGGGTCGGAGGCTGTGAAAAAGTGTTCCATTGGAGTCCACTGGATCCATTGGCCACGAATAGACTCCACTGGAGTCAAAGGTTTTCTAGTCGTGAGAGACTTAGAAAAAATTATATTGTTGATGGGTCGGAGGCTGTGAAAAAGTGTTCCATTGGAGTCTACTGGATCCATTGGTCACGAATAGACTCCACTGGAGTCAAAGGTTTTCTAGTCGTGAGAGACTTAGAAAAATTATATTGTTGATGGGTCGGAGGCTGTGAAAAAGTGTTCCATTGGAGTCCACTGGATCCATTGGTCACGAATAGACTCCACTGGAGTTAAAGGTTTTCTAGTCGTGAGAGACTTAGAAAAAAATTATATTGTTGATTGGTTGAGACCGCAAAAAAGAGTTCCATTGGAGTCCAATGGATCCATTGGTCATGGATAGATTCCACTGGAGTCACAGATTTTCTATTTGTGAGAGACTTAGTCAAAATTGTATTCTTGTTGTATAGGAGGCTGTGAAAAAGAGTTCCATTGGAGTCCACTGGATCCATTGGTCACGAATAGACTCCACTGGAGTCTGCTGACAAAGGTTTTCTAGTCGTGAGAGACTTAGAAAAAATTATATTGTTGATGGGTCGGAGGCTGTGAAAAAGTGTTCCATTGGAGTCCACTGGATCCATTGGTCACGAATAGACTCCACTGGAGTTAAAGGTTTTCTAGTCGTGAGAAACTTAGAAAAAATTATATTGTTGATGGGTCGGAGGCTGTGAAAAAGTGCTCCATTGGAGTCCACTGGATCCATTGGTCACGAATAGACTCCACTGGAGTTAAAGGTTTTCTAGTCGTGAGAGACTTAGTAAAAATTACACTGTATATTCTTGTTGGGTTGGAGGGTGTTAAAAAGTGTTCCATTGGAGTCCACTGGATCCATTGGTCACGAATAGACTCCACTGGAGTCACTGGCTTTCTAGTCGTGAGAGACTTAGTAAAAATTGTATTCTTGTTGTATGGGAGGCTGTGAAAAAGTGTTCTATTGGAATCCAATGGATCCATTGGTCATGAATAGACTCCACTGGAGTCACTGGTTTTCTAGTCGTTAGTCGCCTCATACAAATCAGTCCTTATAAGTTACTGTGACACGTATAGCTTGGGCTACCTGTGATCGGAGTTCGTGAAAAAATGTGTTCCACTGGAGTCCATTGAATCCTGGGATTGGATCTAATTGGTCACGAACAGATTGCTGAGAGTACAACTGTGATCAAAGTTTAAAGTAGATAAAGGTAAGTTGTAAATTGCTGTTCTAGTCTGCTTCATAAGTTAACGCTTACTCCAGTCTGAGGCCTTACATACTCGGATTTCTGAAAATGAAAGTGACTTGGAACGCGGTTTTGTTAGCACCGGCTAAACCTTGGGTAAGTAACGTGCCACTATAGTTCTGTTTTTCGGTGATAAGTCGATAGCTTTCTACAATAGACGTTTTGTGGATAAACTCTAATATTAGATTGGTAAATTATTTTTGTAGATTGGTGTGAGTAGCCATTCACAAATGCTGACTCCTCTGTCAGTTAGTTTTAACTGAAATGATATTTTCTAGCTCTTCTTGAAAACTGCAGTTATCATGAATATTGTCTTGAATAAAGTTGATGTGTAAATTAGGCATTCTTAATTTAGCCAACAACAATACATGAACATTGTGCAGATAAAATAGTCTTGCAGTGTTTGATTATTGTAGCTAGGTCTCTACTTTTGAGGTGCTACTTTTCTGAGTGTACTGTAGTTTTCTGTGTCAAGAAATATTGTATAAATTAATATATATTCTTTCTCTTTGCTCTTTTGCATTTGCACTGCTATTATTGGGTTGTCATCTGCTTATAGTGCAAGGAACCGTTGCATTCAGGTGCATTGAAGTCATAATCTTTATGAAAGTCGGATAGTTCGAAGTTGGTCTATTATTTATCATCTGTGGCAAAGGAAAGTAATGTCAGATAGGTCACTAAAGTACTAAGTTGATTATGTAATTATTAAAAATAAACAAATCAATGGGAACCCCTTTTTACTGATTTTTTTTTTCAGCAGGGAATCTGCTGTACACTATGGAAACTTTATGCTTTAAAATGATACATTTAGAGTCATTATTTTGAACAGTCGTATGTACACTGTTCAGCCTTGTAATCGTGGCCTAATATAATTTATTGTTTTCTTTTAATCACACACATAGAAATACAATGCATACAACCAGTAACAGTAATTAATTCTCAATTAATCTGCGTGGCAGAGAAACAGACCAAGTGGCTGCCAATGTCAATTTTTCCTGCTTGTGTACACAGGTCACCCAACAACCGCAACAAAATTAGAAAGTGGTCTGTTGACCGCAATAAAAATTGTGAGAAAACACAATGAAAAATAAAATAAGAGTTTGAAACAAGAACTGCCCAAAGAAAAAATTCATTAATCCTACCAAAATACAATGTATATAAGGAGCTTCCTCAAAATAACAAATGAATGAGAAAACATGTGTGTTCACCCTTACCAAAACCAGATATATGTCACATATGTGACATATATTTCATTGCTGCACATATATGTGACATATGTAACATTCTATAGTATGGGAACATATATGTAACTTTTTACATATATGTGACATACTGCATATGTTTACTCATTTTTATTGATAATTAAAACAACTAGCCTAACTGCTAGCTTAATTGGACTAAATACAGTAAATTATTAAGTCCCCAATTCCACTGTACATGTAGGCTTCAAATACCACCTGTGATGCAGTTCTGTTTTAATTTTTTATCAATTGTATCTGATCATAAACTATATATAATATTAATTCAACATTTTACCAGTCTTACCAAAACAATAGCTTATCCTGCCTGCATAAACATTTCTTAAAACATACTTTAATGTAGATAAAGTATTTAGGATTTAAAGAGCAGTCTGTGATATTTATGCTGATGATACAAATGTCATAATAATAACTATGATTTACATATTTCATGAAAAAGGGATTATTCAAAATTACAACGACCATAGAGAAATACTGGACTCCTGTGGCCCAAATTCTTTAAATATATATACAGTGTAGATGAAAGAAGTAAACCGTATAACACGCCCATGCAAAATGACAATGGATACAGTGTACAACAGTCCCTCCCTTGCATCAGGAGTGTGGCCAAAAACTTGGTCAGCCTGGCAAAGCCTGGCCAGGCCATGCTTTCCGGGCATTTAGCCACACTTGCTTGGAAAGTGCGGCCTGGAAAAGCCTGCCAAGCATGGCCCTGGCCAAGCTTTCTTGGAAACCTTGGCCACAAAAACTTGACTTTCCCGGCCACAAAAGTTCAGGATTTCCTGGCCAGGAAAGCCTAGCATTCCTGGCTACATGTATATCTCCCTGCTGGGACAAAATAATTATTTTGATAAAATTTGTTATTAATATTTTCCTCTTGAAATAGAAAAGTATTCTCTTTTTTACATGATAAATTGTTGTTACAGTGGTTACTTATTAAAAACATGTACAAAAAAAAACTGCCCATTAATGGAACTGAAACTTAAATGTAAGTGTCTTAAATGTACTGACTCTGATTGCATGGTCTAGCTGATTAGCTTTCTGTATTTAGATCATAGATTACTGAGTGTGAATTATTATACTACATAAGTGACCCAAGAAACTGAGAATTTACATATGAACTCTTAAATTTTTAAGTTGTGCTTATTCTCAAATGCTGACTTTTGAAGCCATAGATTACTATAGATTGTTGTAACCATATGTAGTATGGCTCGAATTTGTGAACTTGACCAAAACCAATAAAACCAATATGATTTGAGCACTCGAGCGAAAACCAATATGACATTTTGTTCTATCTATGGCTCGGATTTGTGCACTCGAACGAAAACCAACATGGTGTTTTGTACTATCTATGGCTCGGATTTGTGCACTCGAACAAACACCAATATGGCGTTTTGTTCTATCTATGGCTCGATTTGTGCACTCGAGCGAAAACCAATATGGCGTTTTGTTCTATCTATGGCTCGATTTGTGCAGTTGTGCGAAAACCAATATGGTGTTTTGTTCTATCTATGGCTCGGATTTGTGCACTCGAGCGAAAACCAATATGGCATATGTTTGTACTGACTTTTAAATTTTGATTGGATATGGATGGATTTCGTAAGGTGATAGAGAGGTCCAAAGCACCTGCACTCGCACACTACAGATGAAAATCGGCCTACACAAAGCATTTGAAAGCTAGGAGAAAAGCCAGGTTTAAGAAAAGATTTGTCAAGATATAGAACTGAATGTTTTTTTTATGCATATATTTAAATTTTGCATTTTGTTTGGTTTCATCAATTAGCGTTTTTGTACGGTATTTCATTGCTTTCACAATGGCACGCATGCTTTCACCATGAACAGACATTTTTTGCCCAAGTTTATTTTTGCAAAAGTAATATTTGAAAATTACAAGTTTATTTCAGACGTGTATGTGTTACCTTACAGCCAAATTCGTTGTATCGCGATGCGCAAAATGCAAACTTTGAAAAATTTTCTGCTTTTTCTGCGTTTTCTGTTCCGTCAATCATCTCAGTGGGAGGCGGGGTTATGCATTTGCTTGGGCAGTTTTAATTAAAGACTGAACATGAGATCGATTTATGAAAAATTAAACGAGCTAAATGCTAGAAATACCTGGAAACTGTAAAATACCTGAAATCGGCGTGATTAAAAGACCAAAACGGAATTATGATCAAATTTCTGCGCCCGAGTCGAAAGAGTGTACCGTACGTAAGACAAACTTATAGCCGAAAATTCTGTCAATGATTTCATCTTCAAGATGATTTCTTTCAAATATTTAGTTCATATTCAATCACATCGCATCTTGTTTTTGTATATTTTCTTTTATTTTCCGTCGTTACTACATTCATTTTCTGCATACATACTGTCAGTTTAAATTTGCATGATTGGTCGACCGTAACTGTAAACAACAGGAAAAGCTCAAACTTCTCGGCTCGCCAGCGGAGTCGATCTTGCCAGCATATAAATGAAATATTCCATGGAAGTTGAAGAAGGTTTTTCCCATCTCTAGTCGTCGAATTTTTTTAGATGCAAACTATTGAAGCCAATAAAACGTCCAACGCCGGCAGAGCTCACTAATTTAATATGCCCGATGCAAATCAGATTTACAAGCGAAGACACAAATTCTAAGGTAAAAATCGACGGATAAAATTAACTTTCTGAATTCCTTTCCTGTATCCATCTTCTTCGATTAAGCATCCTTTCTCTTTCTCATCAGCTCTTCGAATAAAATTTATCGCCATTGAACTCTCCGAATCAAACTTGCGGGAATCTCTCATCGCGCTAAAAACTCGCTCCATGTTAACCCCGCCTCCCACTGAGATGATTGACGGAACAGAAAACGCAGAAAAAGCAGAAAAATTTTCTAAGTTTGCATTTTGCGCATCGCGACACAACGAATTTGGCTGTAAATTGCCTTATATTACTACATTAATTTTTAAATTATTCAAGAATATAACTACGCACACTAAATGCGTTAAGCGTAGCTGCATCGAAAAAGTAAGTAAAAGTCAGTAAAGTCAGTCACAGAATATATTAATTTTGAATCAATGCTTAATTGGGTAGACTGTACAAGTAACAATCACTGTCTCTAATGAAAGCTGAAATTATAAAAATATTTCTAGACATACATGACAAGTAATATTTCCTACACATAAAGCTGATTCATGTAGATGTTGATGTAGATGTCATGTTTTACTTGTTCCATTCACTGATCAGTTTTGTATTTGAAGTTAAAAGTTTCTTGATCAATAGCCGTGAATAATCCACCCTTGCAGCAGTTCACTTTATGGTAAAGCACAAACATAAACAGTATGAACAGAAGGACAGATTATAATAAGCTCTTGCAGACTTACACTGTAATTACCAATCTTGTATTCGTCCTCACGATCCAGTGTAGCTCCGGCTAGATCTAGTGTTACAATCCATGCACTCTAGTGTTCTTCATTTTTACAGTGAAAATCCATTTAAAACAAAGTTTTGCAGGAAACAATTTCCTGGATTTGCCCTTGGACTTGTTTAAACAATTTCTTAATTTACTATTACACGGGATTTGCATGAGAACGGCTTCAACATCCGCCGCCATTTTCCGCCGCCATCTTGCTTCTAAAGAACAGTTGGCCGAGTAAACCTGGGGAAAGTGAGCCAGCAGTCAGCAGTTTTAGCCCATGGAGCAGGCGTGCTGTGGCGCTCATTGAATTCGTTGTTTTTGGCACAAATTGAAATGCTGGAAATTTTTGCAAAATGTATTAAAAGTCCATAGAGTCTAGTAAAGGACAAAGTATGAATAATGTACTTTCTAGATCTAGGTAAGTGAAAGAATGAATCGTTGGTGTAGTTTTATTGCTTAAAACACGAACACAAGCACATTGACAATAGACTCACGCTACACAACACATTCTATAAATTCTTAGTTTAAGTTATTCTTCAGTCTTTTAAGAACTGTTTTTCCACACTGAGTCCTTCCCAATTTTATATTAAGCACAAATAACACTGCTTCACCAATGACAAGGGAAAACTACATGTAACTTCAATTTGAGATTTGTCTTCTGTTTTTAAAGTATGATCAGCATCATCTTCATTTGGAAGCTCAATTTTTAAGCTTACCTAATTATTTGTATAATTGTGCTGGATTGAAGAAAGAGATAATAAACAGAGAAGGAACTTACTGAAAATGTTTTTTTTTTGTTTTATCTATTCCATATGGATGACAATGAAAGCTTTCAAACAGCTTGCAGGGAAAACACTGTAGTATCAAACCTCCACTCAGCTAAGTTTGAAACAAACAATATTTAAAAACTGTATGATTCTTTTTTGCAAGTTATTATCTGTTGAATTGTAGCGGAGCACTTGACGGGAACAATTTTTGGCAAACAACAACTGTATTTTATTCAGAAAGTAGTCGTACTAGTTTTTCTAGACAGAGAAAAGTTGTTTTTGTGAATGTTTGTACGGTCTAAATGTACTGTTCGGACTGTCAGGTAATAAGCCTTAAGCTTACTGTTTTTGAGAATTGCTAAAACTGAAAAATAGCCCGGTCGTCAATTTTAATTATTGTGCTTCCTACCTTTCACCTTAGTTAAGTTTCACCTTAGTTAAGCTTGTTCAAAGTGCTACGCTGTTAGGCTCAGCCTATCTATATATATTACATGTATAATAAATGAAATTAAGTTCTGACAGGTTGTTTTCTTATGACTATTGCATGGTACACTGCAGCCTTAATAATCGAATTGCTATTTACTTATTAAAGTTTAATGACAATTTTAAGTGTCCATTATGAAGAAAGCAAATAATATCCTGTAGATGAAGCCAAAATGATATTAATATTGATATAACTCAAATGAAGAATGATCCTTGCAGTTGTGAACGCAATTTAAGCAGTTGCGAAAAGAAGCCTGAAAAAAATTTATTTCATATATATATACCGGGTATATATCATTTCACATTCACTCCTTTCACGGGAACATATGAACCTACAATTGACCTGCTCCCAACGTTAGTGGCTTCATAGCTCAGTTGGTAGAGCATCGCACCGGTATCACGAGGTCACGGGTTCAAACCCCGTTGAAGTCCTGAATTTTTTTTTCAGGCTTCTTTTCGCAATTGCTTAAATTGCGTTCACAACTGCGAGGATCATTCTTCATTTGATTTCATTTCCGCAGTTCATATGTGATTTATTTCATATATATATATCATTTCACATTGCTATAACTGTAGCACAATTAGTACAGTTGAACCTCCATAATACGGACACCAAAGGGACAGGCCCGAGTGTCCACATTATAGAGGTAGGGAATGTATGAATTTTGGTATTTTTGGGACCAAGTAAACTCTCCGTAATAGAGAGGTGTCTATATTATGGAGGTGTCCGTAAGGAGAGGTTCGACTGTACTAATAAATACTAATAAATGTATGGTGAAAAACAGAAGTTCCATGTATAGCATTTTGTATTTGATGTTGGGATTATTATTAATAATACTGTGGAATCTTAGGTGGGATGTCAAGATCCCTGAGTCGGTGGGATCCCTGGTTCCCGATCAGGATTTTGCAAGGGTAATAATTATTTTCTTGTATTGGAACATTTGGCCAGGCTGGCCACAGTGTCCATGACCAGCCTGGCCAAAGCTGGGTTTCCTACTGGCCCATGGGAGAATTTTTGCCAAAGCTTGGCTTCAAGCCAAGGTCACCACAGCCTTCAAGTCAGGCTTTGGCCACAGTTTTCCGCAGTATGGCCAAGCTCCTGATGCAAGGGTTTTGCAGCAGTTGGTCACCTCACCAATTAACATAAAACCTGTAGCTAATATAGAGCTAATATAGAGCTATATAATTTTCAGAAATGGAAAGAGCATGTTTCAATAAGCAAGTAACCCAATTTTTAGACCAATGCACAATGTACAATGGTTAGATGTTGTGCAGGTTTTAACTGTTAATAAATTAAAAGGTTTTGTATTGAGGTAACAAGGCCTTGCCACCCAGTATAATATTCTATCATGAATCTCTTTAGAAAGGAGTGGAGGCTGTATTACTGTAAGAAATGGAAACATAGTTAAAAAATAAATAACACAAAATTTGAGGCCTGTGATGTGTAAGGTAGAGATTTTATGACAGTTTGAAAATTTCAAAATTTACAAGGATTTGTATAGAAAATCACTAAAGCATAACTGGGTGACAAGAGTTGTTCTTCCCATACAAATCCTAATCCTTTATGAAATATATTTTCCTTATACAGTATATCAGAAATTGAGAAAATCAGTAATCGGAAAAAAAGTTATGCATGTATGTTTGTTGAAACAATTATTTAACTGTGACCTGTAAATTTAACCAAGTGTTGGTTTAGTTTTATCCTTGCATGGTTCTTCAATTTTTATTTTCCTTTACGGTATCAAACTCATACTAAATATCATTATTTATCATACCCACAAAAACAAAGGAAAATAAAATATTTGTCCTGGGATAAAAATGAACTACAACACTTAATAACTAAAGCAATATAATTTGATGTAGCTGATTTGTATGGTTTTAATAATTGTAAACATTAATTATTTTTGTTAGGAGGAAAAATATATTTTGTTTGTTTGAAGCAACCATGTCTATAAGAATTTTCTTGCTGTACATGAACATGTGGGTAGCTTTCAAATTGCAGGCTTCCCGATGTTTTATATTACTCCTTCAAAAAAGATCAGCATGTGAAATTTAAGAATGGCATGAATTTTTAGTCCTACAAACTTTTCGGATTGGTCACAGGTATGTTAATGTTTAGAAAAAAAAAAAACCTGTGTTAATACATGTTTTCTGTAAAAATAAATAAATCAGTATAAAGAGAGCTGGCAAATATCACACCCCTTTCTATACTAGGAATATTTGTTCCTTAGGATTAACCATTGACTCGCTACATTGTACATAAAGTTTTTAAAATTTCCTTTTAATACAGCCAATGAGCATTCTCTTTCGCACATACACTCATGCAAAACAAACTAAGAGAAGCCGGTTATTTTGGTTCTATAGTTGTTCCTTGTTACATTTGTAAATTAGGTGGGAAGATCCCTATTGGGAGACTTAACAAAGTTTATTTATATTTTTATTTTTCTCTTCAAAATTGCAGTACACGAGAAACAGCTGCCTTCAGTTGGTTTTTGACCACACTTCCCTCTACTTTACCAATTATGCCGAGAACATTTTCACTTCCAAGCGCGCAAAAAGTCATGCGCGTGTTTGTGAATGTTACGTTTTGCCTGAAGAGGGCAGAGAGTGCCGAATCGTCCGATTGTAATACACCACGAATCGTCTATATCTTATAAAACGCTCTTGTCCACAATAAACAAGCGGCGAGACAAATTATAGAATCGCAAAGGAAAATCGGGGAATTAGAAAAATCTAAGAAACGGATGCTTATTACAAATTACCGCCTTTCAGTATAATCGTAAAACGCAGTCGTAAAGTAGAAGAATGGGACGATAAGAAGCATCTGAAGTCGAAGTATCGCGCTTGTTTCAGGTCATTGCTTAATCAACGATCTATATAACCCGTGTGTAGCGTGCTTGTGTTGGAATATGGCTTAAAGAACGAGGTATATTGCATGTGTAGCGTACTTGTCTCGGGTCATGGCTTAAAGAACGAGGTATAATTCATGTGTAGCGTGCTATATTACATGTGTAGCGCGCTTGTCTCGGGTCATGGCTTAAAGAACGAGGTATATTACATGTGTAGCGTGCTTGTCTCGGGTCATGGCTTAAAGAACGAGGTATATTACATGTGTAGCGTGCTTGTCTCGGGTCATGGCTTAAAGAACGAGGTATATTGCATGTGTAGCGTGCTTGTCTCGGGTCATGGCTTGAAGAACGAGGTATATTACTGTGTAGCGTGCTTGTCTCGGGTTATGGCTTAAAGAACGAGGTATATTACATGTGTAGCGTGCTTGTCTCGGGTCATGGCTTAAAGAACGAGGTATATTACATGTGTAGCGTGCTTGTCTCGGGTTATGGCTTAAAGAACGAGGTATATTACATGTGTAGCGTGCTTGTCTCGGGTTACGGCTTAAAGAACGAGGTATATTACATGTGTAGCGTGCTTGTCTCGGGTCATGGCTTAAAGAACTAGGTATGTTACATGTGTAGTGTGCTTGTCCCGGGTCATGACCAGGACGAGGTATTTCGACGACTAGACTTCCGGTAACTCCAGTGGACTCGAATCGTCTATATCTTATAAAACGCTCTTGTCCACAATAAACAAGCGGCGAGACAAATTATAGAATCGCAAAGGAAAATCGGGGAATTAGAAAAATCTAAGAAACGGATGCTTATTACAAATTACCGCCTTTCAGTATAATCGTAAAACGCAGTCGTAAAGTAGAAGAATGGGACGATAAGAAGCATCTGAAGTCGAAGTATCGCGCTTGTTTCAGGTCATTGCTTAATCAACGATCTATATAACCCGTGTGTAGCGTGCTTGTGTTGGAATATGGCTTAAAGAACGAGGTATATTGCATGTGTAGCGTACTTGTCTCGGGTCATGGCTTAAAGAACGAGGTATATTTCATGTGTAGCGTGCTATATTACATGTGTAGCGCGCTTGTCTCGGGTCATGGCTTAAAGAACGAGGTATATTACATGTGTAGCGTGCTTGTCTCGGGTCATGGCTTAAAGAACGAGGTATATTACATGTGTAGCGTGCTTGTCTCGGGTCATGGCTTAAAGAACGAGGTATATTGCATGTGTAGCGTGCTTGTCTCGGGTCATGGCTTGAAGAACGAGGTATATTACTGTGTAGCGTGCTTGTCTCGGGTTATGGCTTAAAGAACGAGGTATATTACATGTGTAGCGTGCTTGTCTCGGGTCATGGCTTAAAGAACGAGGTATATTACATGTGTAGCGTGCTTGTCTCGGGTTATGGCTTAAAGAACGAGGTATATTACATGTGTAGCGTGCTTGTCTCGGGTTACGGCTTAAAGAACGAGGTATATTACATGTGTAGCGTGCTTGTCTCGGGTCATGGCTTAAAGAACTAGGTATGTTACATGTGTAGTGTGCTTGTCCCGGGTCATGACCAGGACGAGGTATTTCGACGACTAGACTTCCGGTAACTCCAGTGGACTCGATGCATCTCCAGTGGACTCCGATGGATTCCATTGGACGATTTTTCTACCCTCCCGAAGTTAAACTGTTTGGACTTCCGGTTTTATTTCTGGACTAGACTTCCGGTAACTCCAGTGGACTCGATGCGTCTCCAGTGGATTCCGATGGATTCCATTGGACGATTTTTCTATCCTCCCCGAAGTTAAACTGTTTAGACTTCCGGGTTTCATTTCACAAATAGACTTTGGGTAACTCCAGTGGACTTTAGATTTGACGACTGGAATCTAGTGGAGTGTATTGGACATGGATGATTAAGTGTCACCCTCGTTAAATAAAGTTTGATTGATTGATTGATTGATATCAGATATTCAATGCAAGTCTCGGCCTGTTGTGGTGTCGACCTCGTGGTGTTGCTATGATTTATTTTCATGTTGTAATTACATAAAATTTGTATCATAGTTTTCCTTTCTACACTTGATAAGCATATCATATTATCTGTGATTCATTTATTTTGCAACTGACGATAGGTGTATTACATCTGAAACATGTTTTCTCAATTTAAATTTGTCGATGTCTTTTAAAGGAAACCTATCCAAGGTTCACAAGTAACAAAAAGAATACTCGCTCTATGTAAGGACTGAGCACCTCAAAAACCATACCCTATCCCACGGCACATACCTGTATAGCTTACGTATGGGAGTACCGCCCCCTCCCCCTCCCTCCCTCCCTCCCCCTCCCTCCCCCTCTCTCCCTCTCCCGTTGGAAAATCTAAATATAATAACAAAGTAAACAGAGAAACCACGTATCTCTTTCTGTGGTTTTATTTAACATATTAGAAAATAAACAGCATTGCCCTATATGAAGCCATGCACTATACTGTACCGTATGCAACAACAAACGTGGTCATTCGTACGAAGGTTTACAATCACAGTTAGTGTATAACGGTTTACTTCCGTTGCGCTCTATCACTGCTACAAAGACATTACCAACTATAGTGACTATAGTCAAAGCGAAGTTTTTAAAGAAAATTTAAAAATTTTCTTTTCTTTAACATAAGGAGAGACAAATTATAATCAAAAATAATATCCTGCTAAAACAAAGAACCCCCATCACGTTTATTGATCTCATCACGTCATTTCGTAATATTGTACACCAGTTTCAGTTGTTTGAGTTATTTTTGCCATAAGGCACTCAAGAAATTATTCAAATTAGTAGTTGTGAATGTTTTGCTGTATTTTGATTATAACTCATTGATATAATACCTAATTAGTGATTTGTTCTAAAAAGGTCATGTTATTATATATTCGTAATCTTACGACCTGTTTAAAGATTTGTTAAAAAAGGGAAAAGAGAAAAATTAATGATCAAATGATTGAACAAAAAAGGCGAGAAATTTTCGGATTGTCGCGGTCGCAGTGTTTCCTTGCGAAGATGAATGCAAGCTGGTTCAAAGTTCAACCGCTCGACAAGGAGTGAATGAAAGAGCACAATTTTCGGAAAATGCCTTTTATAGCGGAGCTCTCGAGGGACAATGCTTGACCAAAATTCCATTAAAAACGGTAACATAAGAGACACGAAAATTTCACACAGTGTTTACATCAAGAATATGAAAAAGGAGGGAAAGTACGGGCGACCGATAGGTTTTCGCGCCAAAAATTCGCAATAATAATGTTTTCTATTCATCACTAAATCAATTCATTTTACCTAGCAAATAATATATAGTTCTTAATCGCTACAATAATCGCGAAAAGCCTTTTAAATAGGTAGATTTAAACAATCCTTTCTACAAACAGAAACGTCATTCTAAATATTTATCCCATAAGCAAATTAAAAGCATAGGGAAAACATTATTGGCGACAAGAAACCATGAAGAAACAAGTTTATGAACGTATTAAAGCTGATTTAGCGATAATCGGTGCACTTGCAGAAACCAGCTTAATAATAAGATAAAAATACTGCAAAAGGATCGAAAAAAACGTTTTTACAGCAGCTAGCAATGCTCATTTCGGAACCGGACCGATTCGACAAAGACTCTCTTACAAGCTACGAATTTTTTGCTTGTCGTCTGCTTCACAAAATGGATGTAAATGTAGATGTAGAAATTATTTCAAGAACTGTTCATTACCAGCTTATTCAAATTAAAAGTCGAACAACGATTTTCGTTGTATGTTTCAAACAAATTCTGAAGCGAAGCAAACTCAAGCCCATTGTAGATATTCATTACCCCATCTGGCGAATTTTTGGCGCGAAAACCGTTTTCCCGCCTTTTTTTCTGGAAACGTCAACACACTGTATTTTAAGAATATTCGATGTGTGAAGTTTTTCTCTCATGCCTCTCATGTTGCCGTTTTTGATAGAATTTAGGTAGAACATTTAAAAGTTATTATCATTTAACCCAATCCTGAATTATTTTGTCCAGTGTATTTTTCGCAGTATTTTACATGTAATACCGCAAAAAAAAAAAAAAAAAAGAAGATCGTTACTTTCATGCGGAACTTTACGGTATTACGGTATTGACCATTATGGAGCTATTGTGGTCGTCTTTTTTTGTAACCAGCTAAATCCAGCTGTTAACAGTTCTATTGTATTGCATGACATGGAGTTCCAAACAGCTTGACGGCAAAATGCAAATGTCTAGAATTTTCTTGCTATTAATATTGTGTCAGAATTACTCCGTTCGCTTTCCTTTGGTAGAACGATGAAAGTTTAAAGTGCCGAATTTCAGGATATAATTTGGCCATTTTCCCCTTCGAATTGAGAAAGTCAATTTTCTTGTTTTTCTCCGAACTAAAGCGATTCTGGAAAAACAAACGCCAAGCTTCCTTTCTTTTCTAGACTGCGCGTCTATTGGGCACTTTGCACAAATTTCTCTGTGTGCTTTCGTTTGGTAGCGCGATGGAAGTTTAGTGTTGAATTTCAGGATATAACTTTTTCCATTTTGCCCTTCCAATTGAGAAAGTCAATTTTCTTGTTGTTCTCGGTCCGAACTAAAGCGCTGAGCCCACGAGGTTGCTCGCTGAGGCTATAATTACATAGTATTAGTATTCATAGTTTTTCTACACTTCATAAGCATGTATATATCATCTGTTATTTGCTCATTTTTTGCAAATGGATGTTTAATATCCGAAGCATGTGTCTTTCTAAAAAAAAATTGATACTATTTGTGAGCAAAACAAAATGAGGTCATGAAATGTTTGAAGACCTCCCTGCGATTATATGTCGGGAAAATCCCAGACGATTGGGAATTTGTTTCCGAAAATGCGGTAAAATTTTCACGGAATTCCGAATCTCGGAATGAATTTACAAAACCGATGCGTAAACTTTAAAACAAACAACAAAGTAGCTCACACGCAAGCGACTAGCTAGTCGCGACGACTAGTCGGCGCGACAAGTTGACGTGATTTGTCGGCGCGACTAGTCGCCTCGTGTGTGCCGACCGTAAAAAGTCGTCTTTACTGATCGCTAGACTGCGCGTCGCCACATTGGCGACACGCAGTCTGGAAATTATCCGATCAAAAATTATTTTCGGTAAAAATCAACAAACATTTCGCTTCTTCAAGGGCTTGAATTTTTTTAAAAAAAAATAAAACATCAAAATGTAAAAAAATACAGGATCAGATTGTACACTGATTATACGCTATACACAAAGGATATAAGTGGTCTTCGTTTTCTTTTGCTTTGTGGACATTTATTCATCTGTAGATATGAATCTGCGCCTACTGATAATGCAATCATTCATTAATCCCAGTAAATATCCGTTACCTAGAAAAGCTAAATATAATAACAAACAGGGAAACCATGTATCTCTTTCAATGGTTTTATTTACCAAATTAGAAGATTAACAGCATTGCCGTTTATGAAACCGTGTACTATATTGTACCATGCAACATTAAACGTGGTTTCATATATAGGATTACAATCAGAGTTAGTGTATAACAGTTTACTTCCGTTTCTATCACTGCTACAAAAAAAACTTACCAAAGATAGTGACTGTATAATCATTTAAATTATAAAAAAGCCGATGAAAGCGAATTATCAATTTTTGATTTATTTTAAGAAAGAGAATTTTTTTTTAAGTGCAATGAGCCAATAAATACATGCAAATAGGCATGTTATGTCTGGGGTGCAAACAGGTGATAAAAAAGCTGATGGCGCGCCCTACTCCTCGTAGAGACAAGCTTCTGTTTGAGTGAAACGCCCGTGTCCTCTTTTTGGCCTTTCTGGTTGGTACACCGGTACCCGTTTCCATTTTTCTCTGATGCAACTTAGGGAAATCATTTAGCCAGACGGGATGCAACCCTGGTTATAGAAAGCTGAATTGCTTAAGCCCTGGATTAACAGAGAATCACGATTACTTCTGTTTCACTGAAACTGAGAAATTCTGAATTGCACAGTATGGACCATGATGTTCGTACTTATCCTGGATTAACTAAATCCTGCCTTAAAGAACCGGGCTCTGATCTCTGCACTTTTTTTCGTAGTTATATGAATATTAAGAATAATGAAAAACATTGCAATGCTACAAAGAAGCGATGAAAATTCAACCAAGTGCTTTAAAAATATCTCGGACAAGATATTTTCATGTACAATGGTACTTGTTTTGACTACGATTCCAGTATAGGTACTGCTTTGGCTTACTCTTCTACAATTGAAATCGAATCAGTAGCGTGCTAGTATTGCAATGCAAAATACGCAAGTAAATTGGAATTTCCCTAGGTATTAACGTAATATACTTCGTCCTCTAAATGCTGTTCTAATCAAATCCATATGGGTCCCTACATACTTCTGTCCTTAGACCCCATGTGGGAAAGTTGACGTCTTATTCAGCGTGTGATCAAAGCGCTTGGGAAAGGACATAAAATCTGAACAGGGCCTTAGGAATACAAAGGGCGATAAAAACATGCACACACATCACTTCTTAATTAAAGTTCACAGCATGATAACCCGACCTCTTCTTTGCAGTGCCGGCGCCAGAAACCGAAAAGCATTCCATGCATGATTCTCCTACAACTCTACTTAATTTAGATTATTTAAAATGCGCTCGTTGCCTTTTCAGTAACACGAGCTTAAAAAAAATTACACATATTAAGACTAAACGGGAATTGCATTGAAGCGGTATCTCGAGTATTAATGCCAGTTGGGCTTTAGTAATCCCTAATATAATAAATAAATTGCCAATGGCTAATAAATTGCTGTTGATTCACTATAGCTAATAAATACGTTAAAGGACATCGTCAGTTTTAACCAATAAATATGATGTCCGTGTGGTCTTCCAAACTGATCACAGCTTGGTTTCATATACATCTTCACCCAGAGTCGACAACACGTCATCTCTGGGTGGGTGGCATACCCTGCTGTCATCCTCTTCACCTCGATTTCGCCCTGCAGTAATTAAAAAGAAACAGAAACAAATAGTAAATAAGTAGTTCCTTCTCATTTTTAGAAAAACAATATCAAATTTAAAAAATCTGGAACAAGATGGCATAAGCTTTGTTGAAATATGTCTAGAAAAGTTCCTTGAAATGCGTGCTGCTCCACTTTAAATGCCAATTGATAGCCAATCGATAGATAGACATTAATTATAACCTTACAATTTTATACATGTATTAGGTTAAAGGTACCGACAGGAATATAGCTAACACCGAGATCCAAGCGCTGATTAGCACTAAGCTCCAAGTAGGTTAACTACAAATTGGTGTGCAGCTCGTGTAATTGAAATGTTAATTAATATTACATGTATATCGCCTAATACTGAAGTGAGTTAAGAAAATCTATTAACCCTCAGACGTACTCGTAAACGTATCCCCTCCGACTGTGGTACAAGTGGGGGGGGGGGGGGGGGGGCAGCCCCTCCCTTGGGTTTTTGCGGTGTTATAGCCTGTTTCCTACTCTACAAAACAAGGTAAATATTATAGGTTATAGCGCTGCTGGAGGCTGTAACGTCATACAAAATGGCCGCTGTTTTGGATTTTACTTAAAATTCAAATTTGTCGGGAAAATGCGGAAATTGCAAATATTTGTTGCTAGAGTGGTAAAATATGATACAATTAAATAAACATATCGCTAGTTTTGGTAGCGTTTTGTTTTTTTTTGGTAGCGTTTTGTTGGCTTGACGTCAAAAACGGCTTGACCTCATGCTACTTATGGCATCATATCTCGTTACTACTGTAGCAATCGATTGTCGTCAAACTTTCCTCAATCTGTCTCAAGGATAAACGAACAGCTACTGTAGACGGCATGCGCTAACAGTTAATTAATTGTTTTGAAAAAATCAGAGAAAAACGTTAACGGGGTGGGAGTGGCATCCACCCATTATGGTACGTGCAATGGGTAAAAGAGTTTGTTGTGTAAAATCATGGCGAAGTCTAACTAATCGTTGCCTTCTTTTTAAAGGATGAAAGCCAAATAAAGTGCAGCGATGATTTGATTATACCTTATTGCATTTTTTTTAATAACTGCTTATTTTACCTTTGTCATCAAAGTGATGGGGTAGAAGGGCCACATCCGCTTCTCCTTCAGCTTTTACTGCTTGACCTTGGCTTCCTGTTGTCGCAGCGTTATCTTCATCTTCTGCTGTTGTTCCTTCACATTCTTCTTTAGCTTCAGCTGTTTCCTCTTCACCTTCACCTTCAGTTGTTGCTTCTTCACCTTGACCTTCAGCTGTTGCTTCTTCACCTTCACGTTCACCTTCAGCTGTTGCGTCTTCACCGTGACCTTGACCTTCAGCTGTTTCTTTTTCACCTTCATCTTCAGCTGTTGCTTCTTCACCTTGACCTTGACCTTCAGCTGTTGCTTCTTCACCTTCATCTTCATCTGTTGCTTCGTCACCTTCACCTTCACCTTCAGCTGTCGCTTCCACACCTGCAGCTCTTGCTTCTTCCTCTTCAGGTGTTGCTTCTTCAACTTCAGCTGTTGCTTCGTCACCTTCAGCTTTAGCTGTTGCTTCTTTACAATCACCTTCACCTTTAACTGTTCCTTCAACACCTTCAGCCTTTGCTTCTTTATCTTCAGTCGTTGCTTCTTCACCATCACTTTCAGCTGCTGCTTCTTCACCATTGCCTTCAGCTGTTGCTTCTTCACCTTCACCTTCAGCTGTTGCTTTTTCACCTGCACTCTCAGCTGTTGCTTCTTCACCTTCACCTTCAGATGTTGCTTCTTCACCTTCACCTTCAGATGTTGCTTCTTCACCTTCACCTTCAGCTGTTGCTTTTTCACCTGCACTCTCAGCTGTTGCTTCTTCACCTTCACCTTCAGATGTTGCTTTTTCACCTGCACTCTCAGCTGTTGCTTCTTCACCTTCACCTTCAACTGTTGCTTTTTCACCTGCACTCTCAGCTGTTGCTTCTTCACCTTCACCTTCAGATGTTGCTTCTTCACCTTCACCTTCAGATGTTGCTTCTTCACCTTCACCTTCAGCTGTTGCTTTTTCACCTGCACTCTCAGCTGTTGCTTCTTCACCTTCACCTTCAGATGTTGCTTCTTCACCTTCACCTTCAGATGTTGCTTCTTCACCTTCACCTTCAGCTGTTGCTTCTTCACCTTCACCTTCAACTGTTGCTTCTTCACCTTCATCTTCAGCTGTTGCTTCTTCACCTTCACCTTCAGATGTTGCTTCTTCGCCATCACCTTCAGCTGTTCCTTCTTCACCTTCACCTTCACCATCACCTTTAGCTGTTGCTTCTTCACCTTCCACTTTAGCTGCTGCTTTTTCACCGTCAACTGTTGCTTCTTTTCCTTCACCTTCAGCTTTTGGTTCTTCGTCTTCACCTTCAGCTATTGCTTCTTCATCTGCATCTTCACCTTCAGCTGTTGCTTCTTCAACTGCACCTTCACCTTCAGCTGTTCCTTCTCCATCTTCACCTTCAACTTCAGCTGTTCCTTCAACTTCACCTTTAGCTGTTACTTCTTCATCTTCACCTTCAACTTCAGCTGTTGCTTCTTCACCTTCAACTTCAGCTGTTGCTTCTTCATCTTCACCCTCACCTGTTGCTTCTTCACCTTCACCATCAGCTGTTGCTTCTTTACCTTCAATTTCAGCTATTGCTTCCTCCCCTTCATCTTCAGCTGTTGCTTCTTCATCTTCACCGTCAGCTGTTGCTTCTTCACCTTCAACTTCAGCCATTCTTTCTTTACCTTCACCTTCAGCTGTTGCTTCTTCATGTTCACATTCAACTTCAGCTGTTGCTTCTGCACCTTCACCCTCACCTTCAGCTGTTGCTTCTTCACCTTTAACTTCAGCTGTTGCTTCTTCATCTTCACCCTCAGCTGTTGTTTCCTCGCATTCACCTTCAGCTCTTGCACCTTTTTTCCCAGGTCGTTTGGGATCGGGATGGATGGTGACTTAATTAAAAACAAAATGAATTTTATGTTTAATATGGAAATTTGGTTTATCAAGGTATCGTTATAGTACAGTTCGTTCAAGTACCTTGAATTTAATCGATGTCTTTCTTCGTTCATTTTCAAGTCGTTTTGAGTGATTGCATTCGGTATATATTAAAATATTGAGTTATGTCACGGACATTCGTTGACTGATATTCACGACCATTATCACTGTTTATTTCATAATCAGGAACCACACTACGTGGTGGTGATTAACGGTCGCTAGATCGCGATATCTTCATTGACCTTCTTTGATGAATTAATGTTACTGTCCATCAAAGGTAAAATGAACTGTAAACTTTTTTACCTTCCACAATCACTGGGCCTTCCATGTCATAATCTGCATGAAAAAATAATAATGGTCACACAATTTTGAACTTCATATTTACCATGAATTAAATGCCATGCATTTTATTGTATAAAAACAATTAAAATATAGCTACTATTTATGTTGCTACTTCACCAACTCATCATTTGATCTCAACGACAAACACAATGATCACGCAGTGTAAAGCTAGCGGTAGCTGTCGCAGAAGGCAGTTTCCAGTATTTAGGCATTATCTACATTATTTTATTTGTTATTTTTCTATTGTATTTCTTGTTACTGAGAAAAATAAGAAACTAAAAAGCTCAAATGCAGGTAACCGGACATGTTTACCTGATTCTGATGATGCATCACTTCCCATTTGATCTACAGACATAAAAAAGGTATTATTATACATTGGTGTCACTAGCTCGATTTTGATTGGCTATAAGCACGCAGCTAATTATTGCTTGCTGTTTCTGTTACGTCATACCTACAGACAATGAATTTTATATATGTAGAAGTGACGTCATACCTACAGACAATAGTTTGTCTGCTGTGCATTGATCACTTTTTTGTGTGCGCTCAGTGCAGCTCAGGAATATGCATAATAAAACAATTATTGGATTCGGTTTTCGCATGATAGCCATAATTATCATGGCCTCAGTTTGTGTTATCCGCCTCAGCCTTCGGCTTCGGCAGATAACACAAACTTTGGCCTTAATTATCGCTATCACGCTCAACCTCATCCAATAATTGTTAATTTTTAAAACAAGTCAAGCGACGGCTTGTTTTTGTCTAAAAACAATTTTCCGTCAAGGATAAGAAGAACCTCTATCTACAAAATAATTTGTCTTTTTATTTGAATGCACAGGGGTCTTCTCTCGAAAAAAAAAAAAGATTTGCTTTGAAATAGCGGACTTAAACTCAGACTTTGACAAAAAAAACCTTAATGCCTCATAACGTTTCAAAATTTTACCATTGTTATGTTTCATTAATTTTATAGCAAATGTCTTTGACTCAGCTGAATTTTTAATTAAAGCAAAACAAAACAAAACTTGATCCCCTTACCAGTGAGCGTTAAAACTATAAGGAGTACCATGATTCAACTACGCGACAAAAAATAACGTGTTTAAATTGACCACTGAAACCATTTCTTGCACCTTCTTGTAACTCTCCGTGTCTTAGGCCTAGGGCAAACGTCGAACTTCACATGTGCCGAATCTAATGCAAATGAGCAAAATCTATTGTTCTTGCTCATTTGCATTAGATTCGGCACATGTGAAGTTCGACGTTTGCTCCAGGCCTTAGAGTCAAACATTTGCTATTTAAAATTAAAATATTTTAACGAGGAGACTACCAACATAAACAAATGAATAGACAGCACCTTGGTCGTCAGGTGGCAAACTGAGAACCTGCATTTCCATCATTTCATGATCGTCTTCCTGTTCTTCTTCTTCTTTCAAAAGGAAAGGAAAAAGACAATAAACGTCTCTCCCAAACCCTTTGTGGGTGGGGTGGGAAGGGAAATAAAACAACGGGAGAGTGCAGTTTAAAATTAAACTTATGCCAATGGCCAAAATAATAACCTTCGTCACTGTCATATTCCTCATCATCCTCGAATTCATCTTGATCCTGGTCTTCTTCCCCTCCTTGCTCTGTTGTAATCAATTTAGCAAAGTTATTTTTTCGAGTTACATAAAAATATGAACAGTATATAATAATAAAATAGTTAAGGTAAAGAACATACTATCTGCAGTATTTCATATAACATCTAGTTTCGCGGTAAAATGAAAAAAAAAGTGTCTTCTATTCGTGTTGTTTTCGAAACATTGCTAACTTATTAGGGCCTCTTCCAAAAACGGGCTTCAGGTCAAAACGTTTGGGGAAAAAAACCGCAAAACAACATACACACATCAATATTGATAATTGCACAAAAAACAATCATCAAAATCCGCGTCAAAGCTGTTATTCTATCAGAGAGAAGAGTGCATAACAAAGCAGCTGCGAAAAATGCGACATACTCACATGCCGTCATTTTTTCAAATCAATTCTGTATCTGATTGAATAATTATCGCCAAAATGAAAATAAACACAAACGTTAACTAAGGTCATTTATGTGTAAACAATAGCAGTGATGATTAGACGCTTTAATACCTCATTTAATAAACATGAATAAATAAGGAGTATGCAAACTTTACCTTCCTGATGTTGACAATGAAAGAAAATGCCTCGGAAACGGTTCCAGTATTTTTGCAACTTGGTTTTTATTGTATGTCGTACCTAGGTAAGAAACCAGTTGTGCCACTTAAATAGCGGACCTAGGGAAATTGCCTGGATGTGGTGAATATGGGAGACACTCCTCCTTATTTTACAAAGAAATATTTCTGGGAAGGCCAAAACCTTTTTTCCATTATGAACCGTTATCACACACCCATTTTACTCACTTCAGCTACCCTCCCCCAATATGGCCAAATCTGGATTCACCACTCTATTTTGAAACGTCTTCACTCTCTCTTCATTCACGTCAGTGAACACGTGCACGAGATGATTTTCCACATCTGCTCCATGACTTTTAAAGTACGCGATATGTTCAAATACGTCGAATATTGTGTTAGACACAATTCTTATTTCTAAGCCTAAAACTGTGTAAAGAAAAAGCTTTTGGAAAATAATACCTTTGCACTATTTTCTAGCTAAAAGCACCAAGAACTCGTATTATAAAATAAAATTACCAAGAAAAACTTAAAGTATCGTTGCTTTGATGGCTATTTTAAACGTCGCGCTGATTTTGTGTTACGGTTGGTGCTTTATTTTGTCGCTGAAATTGTGATGAACGAAACATACAGTAGCTTACATTGTCACTATGCTATATTTAAATATTTGACGCTTTTTTAAAGAATGAGAAAGAGCTATTTCATTATACCTGTGGCGTTGAGAAAGTGTAAAGCAGTGGGTTTATCGCTGAGTTGATGGGCAGAACGAATACAGCGATCCATGCGTCAATGTCCCCCGGTACAAAGAAGCCCTTCTCCAACACTGACTTTAGTCCAATCACTATAATCGGTATCCAGCAGACACAGTCGGTTATGATGATGCAAACCAGCCGTCTGGCGAGAGATGTTTCTCTTTTGGAACTGACAGCTCTATTGGCCCTGGCTTTTTTCTCTCTTTTCGTACCCTGTTTGGCGAGTCGCCGTTTTGATAGACAGGTCTTACCCAATATCATGGCGTATGCAGCAATGATAACAACAATCAAAACCAGATTTAGACCAGCAAAGAAGCCTATAGAGTATTCCCAGCCGGAAATAAATTCTGGGGAGAGCTGCATTGGCAAGCACATTACAGACTTTCCATAATAGAGAATGCCATTTATAGGGTCGTGAAAATAGCGGATGCCAAAGGTGGGAAGGAAAGCAATCAAAAACCCAATCAGCCATATGGCAAAGCAAAAACCGTGTGCCTTCTTTCGAGAGAGTAATCTGAACCGACGTGGGAAGACAATGTGTTTAAATCTATCGGCCGATAGGAGGGTCAGAATCATTAAAGATACTTCACTCGACAACACAGACACACCCCCTGTCAGTTGGCACCCCAACCCAGTTCTCCACTGGTAGTCATGGAGATAATAGACTCCCCTCCAAGTAACATCCAATATGCCGATGATAAGCAGATAAACGCCCATTAACCCATCTGCTACTGCCACGTGGATCAGCATAATGTTCTGCGCGATGTTCTTCTCCTTAAAGAAAAACCGCCAGAGCAGCACGAACAAAGCTCCAAACAGAGAGAATATTCCAATCAACCAGATACATTTCTTGGGGCCGTTTCTTCGGAACATTGTATCGCAATTAGCGAAGTTGTCGTTCCAAATGAAAATACATCCGGCATCTTGTTTGAATTCTATGTGGCAGCACATAACATTGTTGTCAAGGGTTCTGTAAGACAATGCACAAGTTAAAAACAAAATGAAAATAAATGTAACATAATAGGCTTATACATGTATATGGCAACTGGCAAATTAAAGTTTACTTCTGGTATTGTGATATTCTATGAAGAGTTTTTTGGGTAAGTATTTACCCTCGAACGTACACGCAACCCTAACCCTAACCCCCCCCCCCCCCCCCCCCATCCTCCTTTGAGTTTGTGCAGTGTAATCACATATTCCTTCTCATTTCTTTTGCCAATCACATTTAAATACTATTAGAATGCCAAGATGCCTTTCCTGTGTTTCTATATTCTGATTAAAAAAAAAAAGATTATGTCGAAGAACAAAAAAAATTACCGCATTGCGCCTTGGATTATGCAAATACCAAGAAACTTGTCATATTCTCATTTAATGCATTTAATAATAATCCAATTGAAACTTGAATCATGAAGTTGTAATTTGCAATACGACCTGCTATTGAAATACATCATATTAAAATATGTTGAATTTATGGTACATCTTCAATGTGTGACTGGATGGCTTAAGTTGTTGAAATAGTATCAAAGAATCTTACATCCGTGTTGTTTTTCATGTCGTCGAAAAAACCTTTAGGGAGGTCATACATTAAGTTGTAATGCATGTATCTGAAATTTGAATGAGAAATTGGTTAACTATATATGTGGCATTCGATACAACATTAACAAAAAGTTGATTTACATATTGTCGTGATGATAAGCATTATTCTATTAACTTAAATATAAAGGTTATAGTACTTATGGCGGGACTCAACCTACATTTGAACGAAATTTGAAGGTTTCAAGAAGGGATCAAAGAAAGAAAATGATTTTAGGAACACCAACAGACAGTTGATACCCACGCAAGAGCACCCCAGGTTTCTAGTGGACTAACTTGGTGTCCGTCTATGAATTATTAACTACAAATTCTAATTTTAAAACTTCACTAAATCTACAATATTTCTTATTTCTCTTAATTTGCCAATCCTTCTAGAAAAACTATCTCCTCCCAAACATACCCCAAAATCACCCAAAAATTCACAAAACACCCCACAACATAGATTCACGGGATGAGCATAGAGTTTTTGGATTGCTTGAAACGTGAACGAGATATTTTCAATAAAGCCACGTCAAGTGGCGGAAAGTGGCGTTTAGGTTAAGTCCCGCCTTAATGATAACTGACTCTTCTTAATTGATAATCTGGCGCGCCCTAACGTGGCAGCACACCATTCTGGGATTCATGTGCATGTGTTGGTTGGCCTGAGTGTCATGGCTATGTGGAGAAGATTCAAAATTTTCGAATGTCAGAATCCACGAATGTGGTCTACAATTGTGTACAAGTACGCAATTTCAGATTTATTCGGGTACGATTGTACAATGTCACGTTCATTCAACCCATGCGTCTACAACTACGATGGATTATGTAATGTCACGTTTATCCAGCGGCCTTAGCCCGTGATTCTGCAACCCTTATGTTGATTTTGTCGGAGATAAGAAAACTACATCTGGTACTTTGTATAATTGTACGTTTTAATACTGTTGAACGTTGAATATGCTGTTGAATGCTGTTATGTTGTTTGACGCATGTCCAACCGAAATTTCCGGACATTTTTACTTAGTTGTAAGCAGCCCGGGGAAAGTAAGGTTACATAATACGCGGCGCCATTATACTTCAGCGCATGCGGTTTAGCTTGTTATTTGGTAAAACTTTTGTAAAAAATATCACATAATGACAGTTATGTATCTACACTATCCGTATTGTAATCATGAATTTCACTTCGCCAGCAATCATAAAATTCCTAGTTTATTGTAATAACTCTCCCATTCCCATTTTTAATAGACCTTTTCATAATGGCGGGCGAGTTATTTATTCTTTTATATCTAATGTTAATTAGCCCTAGTGGCCTCGTTAGCATGTGCAAAATTCAAAATAATTTTTACTCTAAAATGAAGCCAATAGGGCTAATTAACATACTTATAACAGAATAAATAAATTGGACTGCCGTTATGAAAAAGGTCTATATGCTCTTGCCGTTTTAGGCTGTGAATTGAAGTATACAATAAGTTGATGAAGAAATGATGTAAAGCCGATTTCATTTTACTGTGGGTATTGAATCTTGAATGGCAGAACAACGTGCTGCACTTACAACATATGCAATCCTGCGACGTCTTTGAAAGTTTCTTTGGAGACGTTTCGGATTTTGTTGTCAAAAATGTTACTGCAAGAAAGAAAACTTAATGTTAGAACTATTGCACGCCATGGTTTGAAAATTCATGAAAGAAAACAAAAACAGCTGCTATGAGGGGGTGTTATCTACGAGCAGGATGCCTAGCGATTTTAACAGCTCTTTGAAACCGCAAAGGTCTTTATAAGTGGATTTGTGCAGATGGGCATAAATTGTAAATAAGCTTGCACACTTCGGATCTGGATTCCGTTTAAAGTAGCTGTTCGCTTATCCGTGAAACACATTTTCGTAAAGTTTTGATAGAATCAGTTGCTATCGTAACGAGATATGCATAAGTCATAAGTGGCATGAGTTCAAGCCAATTTGGAATAAAATGCTTTCTTTTCAATTTTTGCTCAGTAAAAAATATATAAAACACTACCAAAAGCAGCAAAATGTTTAACTATATCATATTTTATAACTCTAACAACAAAGTATTTATATTTCAGCATTTTCCCGATAAATTTAAAATCCAAGATGGTGGCCATCTTGGCTGTCATTTAGCATAACGTCACAGATACCCAGCAGCGTCTGTCAAAACCAATATTATTTATTTTATCTTGTAGAGCGCATTACAGCCTATATCAATAACAAGTATTAACTTACTTTGTCTTTGTTATCACTGACTTATTAACCAATTGTTGATTGAAAAGTAATGTTGACGTACTCACATTGACAAAAGATTCTTTAACCCTTTAAAAATCTCTTCGGGTAGTTCTTGAATTTGGTTTTCCGAAAGATACCTTCAACAATAAATTAAATCAGAAATGCAAATGTACAACTTACAAAAACGTTTGCAAAAATTAAAAATAAACGGGGACACCGAACCACGCGTTTCGATTTGTCTGTCATTTTTTGGCGAGGTTGATTTTGGCCACATGCGAACCTCGGTGATGAAAGTACATCCCAAGGCGTTGTTTAAATAAAAATATGTTAAGAAACATGTTATGTTTAATATATTACGAGCATGGGACTAAATACGAAATATGAGTCTCCGATGGGAATCGAACGAATGACTATCTAGTAACCCAGACGAAGACTCTAACCAACTGCGCTACTGGGAGACTCGTGTGTTACTCGTGGGGTAACACTTATTCTCTTGCAATTGTTAAAATAATAGAATATTAGAGCACAAAAGAACGACAATACAATAGAATGCAATACCATAGAATATATTAGAATACATAATTTTACCTAATACAGTGGAGGTATACAATGTACAATGGAGCTGACACCCTAAATCGGGCATCATATGTATATAAATGGGAAAAGGTTTACTCAGGGACATAGCACTATGAAGTCTTCATGTAATAAAGATTATGGAGTATTCATGTAATGTAACAAACAACCCTGACACTTGGAAAAGGACATCATTGCTATCCAGCAACTATGTTCTTAGTCATTGTTGCAGACACATTTTGTAAACGAAAATGGAAAACATTAACGAGATCTTTCTGGTGCACGTCAGAGTCTCTTCAGTGACGAAATGGGTATCAAAGGAGCCATGATGTTGATGCAAATTACAAGTGCTAGATCTTATGGACATGTAACATATATATGTTTTCAATTAAACGATTTGTTTTAATACGAATTGAACAAAAAAAAAACATCCACCATGTTGGTGTTGCAAGACAGCCAAAGTTCTCATAAGCGATCGCCTAAGCCTGGCGGTGGTCGTCTGCGAAAGCTTTCAATTAAAGAGTTTTACTTAGAAAAGTTGAATTAAGTAAACCGGATTTCATGGAGCAGTCGCTAATGGAAACTAGTTGTTTAAAATTAATAAACTCAGGCGCCAGACATCTGTTCCTAAAATGTCCAGATTGAAATCGCCCCGACGGTTCATAAATTTAAAGCTTTTGATATTATTTTTTTCTCTATGTCTGTACGCCTCGTTATCGCGGAGTTTTTGCTCCCACGCGGATATCAACTGAAAGAAACAATGTCTGGCACCCACGGTAATTACTAGAGTGCTCACTACTAGAGCTTCAACAGCATTAATTTATAAATAAATAAATAAATTAATTAATTTTTGAGGCCTTACAGATCGTACAAATCCACCAAGCCTTGGAACTGCTTAGGGTGAAGCTTCTTTATTTTGTTGTTGTCCAATTTCCTGAATTGTTTTGATAAATTAAAAATATTTTGATTCTATAAACGCCGTTTGTCGACAATCCTTGAACAACGTTTTTTTCGTAAACAAGGGCTTTTTGGGGGAGCTTTAGCCACGGCAACGGCAACGGCAGGGACAACGGCAAAAAAAAAAAAAAAAAAAAAAAAAAAAAAAAAAGTAGGTTCCAGTCCCTGCAAAACATCAACACCAAATGATCAAATCATAGTTTTTTTTTTGGAGAATGTGAACCACGACGGTTTATTTTATTTTCTCGATTATATTTGAACTTGAAAGCCGCCCCTATGAATTCAGCTACTGTAAGATTCAGTCTCATTAGACGAATTAAAAAAATGGAACATTTGTAAATAGTTTCACAGAGGTCAGTGACGTGGTTACTAAAGCTCTCTATTTGGGGTGGTTGGTCACTCAGTGTCTAGAAATAACTTATAACAGATCATTAAATACAGTTGACGCCATTTAAAGGCTTCAGTATACTTTGGAAAAGGTCTGAACATGTTTACTTGCTCCAATTTGTTTACTATTCGCTCCAGTCCCTTACAGAGCGAGTATAAATAAGAGCTGTGCATCTAATTTCGGCCCAGTTCAAGTAAGAATCCTTTGGTGCTGTTACCAGGCCTCAACCTGGCCCAGCTAATCCAGAACCCTTACTGGTAAAATTTTCTTTGGTATTTGGCCGACTTTATAGCCGTTTTGTTGCTTGTTCCCCCGCGGCTCCACGTGCTAGCCGGTTTTTAATCTCCTCACCCTGCTCCTTGTTCCTTATCCGTTCGCCTCGTTTCTTTCTGTAGTTTTTCTCTTCCCTACAGCTTATTTGGAATTGCCACGCTTTTATATTTGGTTGTTGAGCTATTTATAGCTTTGTGTGCATCAGGTTTGTGCAGTGCTTTTGAAGTTTGTACGCGTTTATTTGTCACGTTTTGTTATGCGTACTTTGCCTCACAAACATCGCGTTTGTGCAGTGCTTTAAGTTTGTGCGCCTTTATTTGTGACGTTTTGTTATGCGTACTTTGCCTCACAAACATCGGGTTTGTGCAGTGCTTTTGAAGTTTGTACGCCATTATTTGTCACGTTTTGTTATGCGTACTTTGCCTCACAAACATCGGGTTTGTGTAGTGCTTTTGAAGTTTGTACGCCTTTATTATGCGTACTTTGCCCACAAACATCGCGTTTGTGCAGTGCTTTTGAAGTTGTACGCCTTTATTTGTCACGTTTTGTTATGCGTACTTTGCCTCACAAACATCGGATTTGTGCAGTGCTTTAAGTTTGTGCGCCTTTATTTGTGACGTTTTGTTATGCGTACTTTGCCTCACAAACATCGGGTTTGTGCAGTGCTTTGAAGTTTGTGCGCCTTTATTTGTGACATTTTGTTATGCGTACTTTGCTTCACAAACATCGGGTTTGTGCAATGCTTTTGAAGTTTGTACGCCATTATTTGTCACGTTTTGTTATGCGTACTTTGCCTCACAAACATCGGATTTGTGCAATGCTTTGAAATTTGTACGCCTTTATTTCTGACGTTTTGTTATGTGTACTTTTCCTCACGAGCATCGAGTTTGTGCAGTGCTTTTGAAGTTTGTACGCCTTTATTTGTGACGTTTTGTTAATATGCCTACTTTGCCTCACAAATATCGAGTTTGTGTAGTGCTTTTAGTCCGGTTCCATTTTTAGTTTACACGCTTGCGTTTGTCATGTTTCGGTATGCGTGTTCCGCCTCACAAACGTCGGATTTGTACAGTGCCCTTTGCTCTTGTTTCGAACTTTGTACTGTAGACTTGTTTATTTCATGCGTGTTTTGCCACACAGGCTGCTAGTTTGTGTACTCCTTTAAATTCGGTTTCCCTTTTTGTTCGTACGCTTGCGTTTCTCATCTTTCGTGTTGCGTGTTTGCCAAACGAACATCCACATTGTGCGGCGCTTGCCCCTCGGTTTGTTCGCTTGCATTTTTTAGGTATGCGTGCTTCACATCACAAACACCCTCGGGTTATCTGTTACATTTTACTCATATTAGTTTTGTATACTTCTGGTTTTCTCGTACCGAGTTCTTAGCTTCACGTGGTTTTCCGCTATCCGCCTAGTAGACGTTGGTTTTTATTACCCTGGGTCTGCTTGGTTCCTGTATTTATTTTTATGTTTTAAATTTTGCAGATTCGCTATTTTTCGTGTCACTGGCATCCTATTGTTTCCTTTTCTATAACCCAGTTCTACCCGGTTTAGCACTCTTTTATTGTGCGTTCCGCCTTTATCAGTGGAATTTTATGGCTCACTTGTTTACCTTGGTCAATAAAACTCGAAGTTTACATGCTTCGGTATGTTATCCGTATTCCTTTCCGTTTACTTGTTATCTCCCTGTCATTTGTGGAGTTTGGTTCGTTCCGCGCCCCCTCCTGCGCCATTTGGTTTCGTTTCCTTATTTTCCCATGGTAGCCTGAAAGGGTGTCTAATGCTCTAGTCGGATTACTGACGCTCAGGTTGCCATCCCTCTGGTGGGTTCTCTCGCAAGTTGCCCGCGCACAATCGCTTACGTTTTCCTCGACATTATATCCTGTTCACCACTCAAGGGCTGGCAGCCTTTATATCATATATATTTGTCATGTACAGGGTATAACCGTCTTTTTCAATTGCAGAGGTTTGCATGCTTTGTCCTCTGCTTATGCTATTTAAAGACACCCTAAAAGGAGTTTTCTAGTTTTCTGATTTCTTGGCCGGGAGACAAGATGTTTTCTCTGCCACGCCTAGGATATGTCGCTTTCTGGCTTGCTAAGGCCCCGGGAAAAAGACGCAGGTTCACATCACTTCTATGTCCTCCTCTAAGAAAGCCTAAAATTCATAACCGTGGTTGCCCTGTTCGCCTATCCTGTTCCGCGCCTTCTACCGCGCTACTTGTTTCGCTCCCCTTTTCCCATGGTAGCCTGAAAGGGTGTCTAATGCCCTAGTCGGATTACTGACGCTCAGGGTGCCATCCCTTGGGTTGGTCTCTTGCGAGTTTCCCGTTTACGATTTCCCCGTTTACGTTTACGATTATCGTTATCGTTATCGTTTACGATTTCCCCGACATTATTAAAATATCCTGTTCACCACTCAAGGGCTGGCAGCCTTTATAATATATATATTTGTCATGTAAGAAGCCGTCTTTGCCAATTGCAGAGCATCCTTTTGTCCTCTGCTTATTCTAATCATAAAGACTCCCTAGGATTTTTTAGTTTTTGGGTTCTTTGCCGGGATGCAAGATGTTTTTTGCCACGCGTATTGAGCAGATTGCGAACTCTACTTTACAGGATTACAGTCCCACCTCCGTTACTATCTGCAAGAAGCTCAAATTTACCTGGGTAAAACACTGCACGGCTTTAGAGCCGGGTTGGCCATTACTTTAGCCTTTACTCTAGACGCTATGTCCCATTTTGGTTGGTGTCATGCATGCTCCTACCGCATCCTATAACAAAATAAATGCTGCACAAGACCTTCGTTTTATAGGACCATCGGAGTTGCTACCTCACCATGTCTCTCCTTTAGATTTGGGCGGTTGGATGGGATTTTCTGGTTTGGGGTTTTAGGTTTGAGTATTGGCAAGTGTCTCGGGTTATTTGGTGTTAGGCCATTGTAACGTTAACGTCTGGGCACGGTCGCATATCTCCATCTCTTATTAAGCAAGCGTGAAAGGGACTGTTGCGAATAGTATGCTATTGATGTTCTAACATTTACTTGTTATGGTGGTAATTTAAAACAAAATGTGAACATCACTTACAGTATCGTTAGCTTAGTCAAGTTATGGAAGATGTCAACAGGGAATTTATCGAGTCGGTTATTTGACATGGAGCTATAAAATACAATTAAAGTGAAGACAGCTATACATTATATAGATAAAAATACATATATGTTATTTACCGGCCGGGAGGTCCGTATAGTGAAAAACTGTGCCAGAGGTCTCGAGTACGGCCCGAGGCCGCAGGCCGAGGGCCGTACTCGAGACCGAGGGCACAGTTTTTTCCTATACGGACCGACCAAGGCCGGTAAATAACTTATTTATTTTTTTCCTACTTCAATTCTGCGATTTGCCGAGAAAATCTTGATATACTTGTACAGCTTTTCAAGAAATGTCTTTATGCGCCGCGTAAAGCAAAACTGACACAACGCATGCAAAAAGTAACTCGGTATAAATCTTTTTCATTCAGAAACCGAAAAAAACTTACTTTGCAAAGTGAACTGATTTCTATCAGTTTATTTCTCTAGGTAGAATAAACGGCTGTTGTGTTTGCCTGCGGTGAGGATAGAGAAATGTTCTTACGTACAGCGAAGCCGTGGAAAGCTGAAGATTAAAAACTTTTCAACTTTTTCTACAAATGGAAAGTCGAGCGCATTCACAGCAGTGCGAAAGCTTAAACTGAGCTATTCTTATTTAAAAACCATATCTTCTTGAATGAAAACTTACAGAATTTAGATAAAAGAAGGCAAAAACTGTGGAATATAAGCATACTAACCGAGCAATGTAGTTAAAGTACGAATTATCTCGTAAAATCGCGAAAATGCGTATAAATTAACTGAAAACAACTCGTACAAAACTACAATGACAAATTTAGGCAATACTTTTCAATGAAATTTCACAGAATCTCGATTAGAAGAAAAAGAAAAACGGAAAAATAACAACACTTAAATCAAATACAGTCAAAACCTTTGTAAACAAGCGCTAGATTGTCTAATCACAGTAATTTTTTAAGCCACAAATGTCGCTTTGCAAAAATAACAACAAACGCCGAACAAACTATAAAATCAACAAACTTGTACTCGCCTTTTCGAGGAATAACATTGGCCTTTAATTTTACGGCTGATTTCTCTATCCACTTAGTTTAATCTCTCTTTCTTCATTGAGTCTTTTTGATACCTCGTTGAAGCGTTAAGATCTTTAGCGTGTTTTCGGATCTTGGTCAGCCGATGTCAGCCATGCATGGTGAAACTTTGCTGGTTTTCTTCATTGTTTTCTTCATTTATGTCGTTAAATATTTTATCTAGCTAATAAAAGTCGCTTTCGCTTTGGTAGCTTTCGTCTGGGTCCATATTTGACGAGAAAATTCAATAATACCAAGCTCACAAGCTTAAAACAACGGAGTCACAAATTATCATGATTGTTCAACTACGCAACCCGGGCGGAATCGTTGAGTGAGCGGGCAAGTTCGTAAATTTCCGCCCGCTCCCGGAACCAATCATATTGCAGGATTCGCAGAATTCCGCCCGCTCGCGCTCTGAGAAAAAAATAAATACACCTTATTGAACAATTGTTGCAAATAAAAAGCATGAACTATAAACATTACGAAGTTAAAAAAAAAAACGAGGCAAAGAAACTTAATGTAAGCACTCCATTTATTGATAGTGAAAATGTATTTCCTCCCAAAAAGTGTTAAATTAAGTTAAAGGAATATGTTGGGTACCAGTGGGACTGTCGTTACCTTCACAGACGAAAAATATATCCTATTTGTTTATTGTACTTATTTGGTGTCACTTACAGCCTTGTGAGGTTAATGAGGTTGCCAAAAACGCCTGGTTGTAAACGTGTCAGATTATTCATAGACAAATCCCTGTCGATCCGAAAAACGCAACCAAATTAGGAAACCGCTAACAATAATTGGCACAAACACGAGCTTCTAAGTATCTCTTATTTGGCGGATTTTCAAAGTCCTCCCTATCTCTGTTGTTTTTCTTGATTTTAGGTATCAACGCTATGTTGTCCCTGTGTACGTTGCCTCTTAAACTCTAAGGGTATACCAGTGTGGATCGTAAGCAATAAACTTAACTTTTTTTTTCCAAAAAGAGTGACCATTTCCTTTTTCAAAACAAATAAATAAATAAATAAAGTTGATGTTACCTAAACGGATTAAGACGTCAACTGGTTAAGAACGTGTCAGCTTATTTAGGGAACGACCATTTTACTTCTGAGAGAAGGGGAGGGGCGATTTTCGGGAAAAAAATATCCTGCAACTGCGAAAGTCCAACTTGAAGCTTTGTTTTATTTAACAAAAGAAATTCCTGCAGCAGCACAGCTGAAGGCAAAAATATGAAGAATAGACAAAATAGCCCTCCCCCCTCCCCCTCCTCCTCCCTCTCCTCCACTAATCCAATGCTTTGCTCCTTAGTAATTAAGGCCTTACATTTGACTTCACAACGAAATACACAGGAATTATTGTTCTTTCTTTCTTGTGTTATCGATAAAATGTGCCGTGTGTTTGAATGTTTGAGAACGTTCATGAATTATTAGCAATTATTGTTATTAGATATCCGCCTGTATTGTTCTTGTACATATGCCAATGCATCTCGCTACTCGTGGAGTTTATGTATGTTCTCACAACTAACCAGTACGGAATTCCTTTCTATATATAGGATAATGGTAAAAATAATGAACAGTATGAAGAGCAAATGGTGTAGTTTGAAGCCAGATAAGATCGTCGACGTACAAAATTTTTCCTTATGCATTTCAAAAGAGTTAATAAGTTCGTGATACTCACAGTTCGTCCAGTTTCTTGAGGTCCACAAACTGTTTAGGATATAACACCCTGATCCTGTTCTCGAATAACCACCTACGTTAAGGAAAACATACAATAATTATAATGCCTTGAACTAAACCTTTTTCCTCTTTGCTTTTACTAAATGATGTTAGCGAGAAATGTGTAGCCATTAGGTTCACCAACACAGACTAAAATCGATGTTCACATGGCTTGCAGTATCATGTTCAGTAAAATAATATATCTGTACGATATAACGTGTTCAACTGCGAATTATGCGCATTACATAGAGCAGAAAGGTCACAGGCAAAAGCTGTCATCCCTTAACAAAGACTCAATAATCACCATCAAGATTCAAACCAAAAGATTCACGCCATGATCTGGGCTAATAAAAGTTCTGATGGTTTGTGTGCATCCTTTCTGTATTGAGCCAGATGGACAAAAGCAATTCATAAGCCCACATGTTGCTTCTCATCCATGGACATGTGGTCCGGCATTGGCATTGCACTTCATTTTATCGGGAAAGCACACAACCACGGGAAACCTAATCACCTATCTAATATATAGCACTCACGAAGAAAAGAAGAGCACTAAGCACCTCCACACACTACAATTATCACTTTGGTCGTGCATGCCAATAGGGTACTATAGCAATGACTTTTCTGGGTCGGATGAGGACATAAGCCATTTAAAATGCACTTTGAACAACGCTTAATAAGACATCAATGAGACCTCCGGGGGAGGGGGACTTTCATATAAAAATGACGTGGGTGCAATACCCTAAAAGGTACCGCGATGATTCTAACGGTAGTCATTTTCGATTTTAGTACCCTAAGCGGTACCAATCTACAAATTTTGACCCCTAAAAGGTACGACGAGCACCCCCGTCATTTTTATATTGGAGTCCCCCCCCCCCCCCCCCCCCCGGGCAATGAGAGCCCTGACAAATTCACCGTATGGTTATTCGTGATTGAACTGTAAGAGGTGAACAGTTCTCATACACTTCTTTTTTCGACATAAACGTGACTTCGAAGAACTGTTTACAGGTTGGTTGGCAGAGTCAGGTATCTTTTAATGGCTGCCTGGTATTAACCTTTTAACTTTTAGCTACATGCAATTTTATTACCTGTAAATTAGATAAGTGGTCAGTTATTCTAACATAATGATATTCTCCACTCACAGTTGTTCTAATTCCTTCAAGCCATGAAACAGACTTTCATTTAACAGCGTGAGATTGTTGTCGTTCAAGCGCCTTGAACATTTACAAAGATAAACAAGAACAGTATGAATAAAAACCGTGATTTAATTATGCTAAAATGTATAATATTAGCTAAAGATTCAACTGGTTAACAGTTCACTTATCAAATATGCGCCTATATGTATCTAAATGGGAGTAATATACTGAGCAAATATAGATATAAACCACTGGGTCCTTAATGTGCCAACTTTGTCATTTCTAGTTGTTTTCTCGATGTCTGGTGCCTTGTTTCATATCAGAATGTATAAGTTATTTACGTTTAATTTCAAGTAAATGTGCTTAAAAATGATCGAATTTTGCACTGCTATTCTCAGTGACAGCAGACTGACTTCAGTGGTTACTAATCGGTCGGTCGCTTTATTACCACGCATGTTTGAATAAAAGGGGTGGCGAATGGTAAATCCGAGACTCGCCGAGACGCCGAGACCCTTGTATCAAAATCCAAGACCGCGACCGCAGCTACGTTATAAAATCCGAGCCCGAGACCCAATGCAGGAAAAAGCGAGCCCGAGACTCAGTGCTAAAAATATCCGATTTACCTATCAAACAACAAACAAGAGATTTCTGCCGAGATTTCGAGACCGGACCAAAATTTTCCGAGACCCACGATTTTGAAGATACCATTCGCCACCTCTAATAAAATGTTGTACTAATAAGTGCATTTTAGCATCTTGAGTTATCCCTACTGATCCTATGAAAGCAACCATATTTCCTACTTACAATCGTTTTAGCCGTGTATTTCTGCTGAAGATTTTTGGTGGCAAGTTCTGCAAGTTGTTATGTTGCATATACCTATAAATATAAAGTAACACTGTATCAACGAGGACAAAATCTTCAATCGACTAGATTTAATGGAAGTTAGATAAATATTTAACTTCCATGGTGAGAAAGCAAGGTAAACTTACATTGGTGAAGCATAATTCAATCTTATGGCATGCAATAATGTACTCGCAATTTTTTCCTTAATAATGATAATTTTGGCAAGCTTAGTACACTAACGGTTTCAAACTTACAACACTTTTGTATCGTAATCCATATATAACCACATTCACTATATTACGAGTACCCTCTCACGCTGTGTTACGTCATGTTCCCTTTTTGGTGTCAATTAGCACTCGAGTAGAAATTTCGTAAGCAATGCATGTAACCAAAGTTAGTTTAAAAAAGTACTTTGTGTATTCGTAAATAAAATAAAGTAGAAGCTCTTTACTCACAAATATTCTAACTTCGTCAACTTTTGAAACACACTTTCATTCAAATGCGTCAGATCGTTGCCGTTCAAAAGACTGTGTACAATACAAGAAAGGTAAAAAATAATTATACATTACTGAACAAATTAAAAATAACACGACTATTTCCTTAATTGTTATGGTGTTGCGAACAAAACTTACTCGTTACTCAATACAACGGTAACGTAATACGTAAACCCTAAAAGAGGCACCCAATTATAAGCGTTCGCATAGTAGAGGTGTCCTTTTTATAGAGGTATAGTTTGATGTGATTTCATTTGGTATGTCAGTCGAGTGTTCGTTCGAATATAATAGGTGGAATGAGCTGATGTTGTCGCTGACAATGACCGACATTTCGATAACCGCTAAGTAGAAGTCATCTTCGAAGATGAAGGAAGCGTCAGGCAACTGATGCCAGCAACTACACTGACCCTGACAATAACACCTGACAGTAAAGAGGGGGCACTGGGGAATATTAGAAACCGGAAAACCGCTCACAATTACCATGAAAAAACTGCAATAAAAATCGCTAAAAATCCGAAGAAACCGCCGAACATATAATAACGAAATGATTCGATTTAGCGCCCTCCTTCCAATAAGCGCCTCTTTCTAATTACCACCCTCCTTTGGGTGTCGTTTTGTTAATAAGCGCCCCCCGTATCTTATCGAAGAAAGTTACATTGAAGAAATTGAGGTATAATAGCAAATTATATTCTGACTATGCGAACCGTTGTTACCGTTGTTCTGACTATGCGAACCAGTGTTACCGTTGTTCTGACTATGGGAACCATTGTTACCGTTGTTCTGACTATGTTAACCATTGTTACCGTTGTTCTGACTATGTTAACTGTTGTTCTGACTATGCGAACCATTGTTACTGTTGTTCTGACTATGTTAACCATTGTTACTGTTGTTCTGACTATGCGAACGATTGTTACTGTTGTTCTGACTATGCGAACCATTGTTACCGTTGTTCTGACTATGTTAACTGTTGTTCTGATCTATGCGAACCATTGTTACGGTTGTTCTGACTATGCGAACTATTGTTACTGTTCTTCTGACTATGCAAACCATTGTTACCGTTGTTCTGACTATGTTAACTGTTGTTCTGACTATGCGAACCATTGTTACCGTTGTTCTGACTATTTTAACTGTTGTTCTGACTATGGGAACCATTGTTACCGTTGTTCTGACTATGCGAACCATTGTTTCTGTTGTTCTGACTATGCGAACCATTATTACCGTTGTTCTGACTATGTTAACTGTTGTTCTGACTATGTGAATTGTACATTTTCTGTTATTGTTCATTAAAGTGCTTTCTTACGCTCGCATGTTTTTGTCAAAAACAAAATAAGCGCCCCTCCCTAAAAAGCGCCCTCTCCACAATTAGCGCCCTCCCTTGTTTTACCAAAAGTAAGTAAGCGCCCCGGCCGCTAAATCGAATCATAACAGTAATCAAATAAAGACATATAGTCTTGCTTTATTTCTAGGAAAATAATATCTTCTGTATTGGACAAAAACTTCTCCATTTTATCGAGGTGTTCATTTATGCGACATTCAATCGCTTGAACAATGCCCACGGAGCTCAGCTCAGCTCAGCTTTCTTCGTTTATTTTAAGTAATGGTCCTAGTAAGAACTAGGCAACTTAACGGCAAGGAATGCCGAAAGGTGTTAATTGTGATATTGTTAAAACCGTCCACCTCATTTGCTAAAACGTGAAAATCTACCATAACTTAACCAGGTAGTGCATTTATTTCTCTCTAGTTTACTAATTGATTCCCTTTTAATGAAAACTATTCTGAGTTTTAATGCAACCAAAATTCTATGTAGGAAACATGTAAAATTAGAAGCCTTTCTTGGCCATTGTTTTGGAGTTTTACGATTGGATGAAATCTTGCAGCACAAAATAAACATCACTTTAAAATAAAGTCCCAGTACATTTTATTTAAAAAACATGTTGTCCATAGGTTGACGTATTCTCAGTAAGAAACAACTAAACAATCTTATTTGAGGGAAGCGAAATGCCGCGGAACAATAGAGCATTGCCTAGTTCTTACACGCATTGTAACTTAAAGTTATTACAGATACTTTCACCGCCAACGTCACTTGGATGGTGCACCACGTGACCCTACTCAGATAGACCGAGGTGAAAACAGAAGGACTAGGAACTAGACAAGCGAAAAACCCAAAAAGGAAAAAAACAAACGATGTTTTTACTCATAAAACCGAAAACCGGATGTTATAAAAGGAAAAACAACGAAAACAGTAGAGGATTAACCAAAACCGAAAAACCGGATATTTTGAGTGCAAAAACCGAGAAAAACGATCTGAAAAATGACTAAAACCGTAAAACCGAAAACCCCAATGCCCCCCTCATTAAATGCTCTCGTGAGCGATCACTCTGAGCATTTGAAATTGAACGTGCTCGTAACCATAGCGATGATCTGTCAAGAGCTTTATCAAGAGCTTTAGTTAGTTAGCCTCCGAGCGAAATACGAATATAGCTTAACTTTAAGGAGAAATTTAAAAAAATGTGGCACCTGATTGAGTTATTCTATATATAAACAGTACCTATATAAATGACCCTAAATTCTAAACAAAGAATAATGCGTTTGTGCAGTTGACATTTTCAAGATTTACAGTCCGTTTGAATTTCACGAAAATTCGAAAACATGCAATAAACAAACACTTGCCTTTAGCAGAATTAGTGCTCGGACGAGTTCACTTTGTATAATATCTTTCTTTGTTTCAAGTTGAGAGTTCTGGCAGCTTAACTCATCCCTAAGTCTTGAAAAGCATCAAAGCAGTACGATTTTCATCCAGTGATAAGTTACTTTGAAAGTTTTACCTGGTTGTATGCCGGCCATATTCAATAGTAGCGAGCGTGACGGGAGCGTGACAAGCTTTGGTTGGATTTAACAGACCTTATTCACGATAGTCGCCATGTTGGTGGCAACATTATGATGCAAATTAGCCATGTGCTCTTCCAGGGGCAAACAATGGATAAAACAACAATTTTCGGAAGATCGGTTCTTTCTTACAATGAAGTATCCTTGTAAAAATCATATTTGAAAGCTAGATAGATGACAGTTGTGATTTGTTTTACTAGAAGTTTGGAATGGTTGCTCTTTCTCTGACTTCTATCAGTTTTGTTAACTACGCAAACTGTTTACTTGTTGCTAAAGCGACGAAAATAACTTAAATTTAAGTATATTAACTACAGTAACACTGTAAAAATGCATTAGCTCCGAAAAAATATCAAGCATAATATACAACTGGTTTGAAATCTCCCGACTTTGAGTTGTTTGCCCCCTCAGAAATCACGTGGTAAATTTGCATAAGAATATAAAAACCAACATGGCGGCTATCGTGAATAAGTCCTATTGTCCAGCATAAGGCACACAAGGTATGTCACAAATCCGTGACGCTCGCTACGAAGAAACATGGCCGTTTTGGTCCCCCTAGTACGTCCGAGGGCGAAGATAAGGGCTTTTAAATAACAGGATATCAGAGAAAATTATTTTTCGAACCGAAATCATTGGTTGTTTCTTACAGAGGCAGCCGCTTAAGATCCGGTTACCGCTGTTATTTTTTAATGTGTTCACTTACAGAGTAGTCATATCAGTATTGTTGTCAAATACGCCTGGAGGTAATTCTCGCAACATATTGCTTTCCAGCCACCTGCGAAGAGTTATCACAGCCGTGAGATGACATCTTTAACAGTTGTAGTGCGAAAGCGAGTGCAATATCGCCCGATACTTGGCCAACGAGGCCGTAGACCGATTTGGCTAAAATCAGGCGATATTGCGTAAGCTTGAGCACTGTTCCAGAGGTGATTACTATTTAACAAATTGACGTCAGTTTTTTATGCGTCTGTCCTGTTATTGATGATAAAATTCGTCATAACATTGTCAAAGTGCTGTGGATCCACGAGCCGCAGCAAACTTTGACAATGTTATGACGAATTTTATCATCAATAACAGGACAGACGCATAAAAAACTGACGTCAATTTGTTTTTTACAATAACAAAACGCCAAAACTAATGTTGAAATGAAGGAAGGAAATGCAAGATGCGATCGCCACAAAACCAGAATTTCATCGCCATAATTCGGAGAAACACAGGCTCGTAAATTAAAAGTTTGAGTAGAGTAAGTCAGAAACACATAGAAAAATTGGAATTTTGAAACTAACCTTTATTCCGGTTAAAATTGTTCTCAAATAATCCGTTGAAACACGGTTCAGTTCACCTCCGGTAAAGCTTATTTCAGCGACTCACAGCACTAACTTATAATCCTGCTCACCGCCAATTTTCAGGTCTGGATTCTCAACAAACATCATCTTTCCGCTTTAAGGTTGTGTTTTAGCTTCTTGAGGTTCATCTCATCTATTTTGGACTATTTTCTCATTGAATACTTCTGGATTTGTGAAAGAATTCTCGCCACAAAAAGCGCAGCGCTGACAAGTTTGGAAAAACTTTCGAAAAACTTTCGCTGATGGCGTCAGTTTTATCGTTTTATGCGTCTGTACTCTTATTGATAATAAAAATTAGCCAATCAGCGCGCGAGAATTCGCACAGTTATTGTCAAAAAAGCATTTTCCGAAAATTGTGCTCCTTAATTCAATCCGCGTCGAGCGATAGAAACGTTACACTAGATTTGCCAATTATATTTTAGTCACACCATATGTTTCTGAAAACTCAGCTTATTCTCTCACGCGATATACACTGGATTTTCCAATTATATTTTAGTCGCACCGTATGTTTCTGAAAACTCAGCTTATTCTCCCACGCGATATACACTGGATTTGCCAATTTGCCAATTATATTTTAGTCACAACATATGTTTCTGAAAACTCAGCTTATTCTCCAACGCGATATACACTGGATTTTCCAATTATATTTTAGTCACAACATATGTTTTTGAAAACTCAGCTTATTCTCCCACGCGATATACGCTGGATTTTCCAATTAAATTTTAGTCGCACCGTATGTTTCTGAAAACACAGCTTATTCTCCCACGCGATATACACTGGATTTGCCAATTATATTTTAGTCACAACATATGTTTCTGAAAACTCAGCTTATTCTCCCACGCGATAAACACTGGATTTGCCAATTATATTTTAGTCACAACATATGTTTCTGAAAACTCAGCTTATTCTCCCACGCGACATACACTGGATTTGCCAATTATATTTTGGTCGCACCGTATGTTTCTGAAAACCCAGCTTATTCTCCAACGCGATGTACACTGGAATTGCCAATTATGTTTTAGTCACAACATATGTTTCTGAAAACTCAGCTTATTCTCCCACGCGACATACACTGGATTTTGGTCGCACCGTATGTTTCTGAAAACCCAGCTTATTCTCCAACGCGATGTACACTGGAATTGCCAATGATGTTTTAGTCACAACATATGTTTCTGAAAACTCAGCCTATTCTCCCACGCGATAAACACTGGGTTTAGTCACACCATGTTATTCTGAAAACTGAACTAATTCTCCCACGCGATATACACTGGATTTGCCAATTACATTTTAGTCACACCATATGTTTCTGAAAACTCAGCTTATTCTTCCACGCGATATACACTGGATTCTCCAATTATATTTTAGTCGCACTATGTTATTTTGAAAACTCAATTCATTATTAGATTCTCAACCGCGTTTGTCCATTCTCATTTTATTTTCTCATCCGTCATCAGGGGGGCATCCTGTCCAGTTTCTACAGATTGGCGCAAGTTTCCACTTGTTAAACGGAATAGACCTCTTTCATAATGGCGGGCGATTTATTTATTCTTTTATATGTATGTCAATTAGCCTCACTGGCCTCATTTTAGAGTAAAAATTCTTTTGAATTTTGCACATGTCACCGAGGCCAGTGAGGCTAATTAACATACATATAAAAGAATAAATAAATCGGCCGCCATTATGAAAGAGGTCTATAGAGTCTCCTTATTTTCGCTCAACATCAAAATGACATGATGCACTGCATGTTCACATTTGTTGAACAGCGGTCGCCACATCTGTTGATCAAAAAATACTGAAGTTATATATCAAACACGAGGAACAGTGTTTCATCAGATTTCCAAACACCGAGAAGTGGGTTGGAAAAACGAGGCGCAGCCGAGTTTTTTTAAACCCACTTCAAGCTTGATATAGCTTCTCAAACTGATCGTTAAATGCGGAGAAAACGAAGGAATAAAATCGCCAAAATCTAGGCAAGTTAAGAAACGATTTCAAAACCTCCTTCACGGTAGTGATTTCCTTGTGTTCTCGTTATGAATTATTAATGAGTTTAAGAACCGTGTATCATCGACTTCAGTTTTCAAATTACAAATTGATTTTCCCGGTGCAATAATATGTACCGAGTGGTCACATTTAATACCTCCCCACCTCCCTAGGTTTAGTATCCTCACCTCAGTTGGGCAAACGACCACAAAGCCCAGTCACTGGCTAACACCGGTGCTTCTCTTTTGACGCAAGCCGCCCTCAATATTCTTTACAGCGTATTTTTTTTTCAAATTTTCCCATGGCTCTTTGGATTAGAATTGCGCATCTTTTGTAACTTTAGCTTCTTTTTCACCCTAAACATGATTAAAATATTGTTTTGTGGACAGTGAAAAAATGTACTTACAATGTCTTCAGCTTATTGTTTGTGTCAAATATTCCTTCGGACAACTTCTTCAGCTGGTTGTTAGACAAGAATCTACCAAAAAATTCACCCAACCTGGCATTAACATTTTGTTTAGTTTCCTATTATTCCATCAGTATAATTGTCGTCTGTAGCCAATAACATATTTTGAAAATGGCGGTCGGTTTACTAATTAAATATATGCATTAATGAGGTATTTGCAGAATGAGGTCATATATATACTAAAACATAAATAAGATGAAAATAAATTATCAGTTGGACTGGCAATTTGAAAACAAAGACCTTTACTTTAAGGAGTTATTAATAGCGGTTCAAACATTTAAAAAAAAAAAAGAAACTATTAAATTACAAATTTATTAAGAAACCAATTGGTGGATGGCATTTCATTTGCTTTTGTCCGTACAAGTCCTATAACTTTTCATACTTTTCAAAAAGCAAACTTAATTCTTTAACTGTATCAAAGTTATTCAAAGTTGTGGCTCATGCTTTAAAAAAAGGAATAGTAATAGCTTCACCTCTACACCCCAACTGTGTACTGTAATTTTGAAACGAAAGAAGATTATTACTTACAGTCCCCAAAGATCCTTGTTTTTATCGAAAATTTCTGGAGGCACATTCGGCTGATCTTCGTCCCTAACAACAAATAATAAAAAAGAGGGTGGTTACTCTCAGATCTCTCAGTTTAGTTGTTGTTGCAGTGTAGCTAACAGTTTTACTTACGGCTGTCCCAGGTCAGCATTGTAACGGAAAACTCCTGGACGCAATACCTTCAGCTGGTTGCCATTCAGGTTCCTATCAACAAACGATAACATTTTAACGGTTACCATCCGTTTACATTTCATGTTATAAAGTAAAAGGAAAATGCACTAAACTTCTATTGTTCTAGAAAGATTACAGTTCGTCTGAAACCGAAGACTAGTTTTACTTACAGCAGTCCCAGTCGAGTATTATTATCAAAAACACCTTCAGGCAAGTCTTCCAACTCATTGTCATTCAACATCCTAGGAAATAAAATATAAACCTTGCGGTAACAACCAGTTTACCTACACTTTTAAAAATATTGATGTTACTTACAGGACAAGCAATTTGGCGTTGTGATCAAAAACCCCTTTACGCAAGTCCTTCAGCTGGTTGTTATTCAAAGTCCTGGTAACAAATAATCATAACATGATCGTAAAAATCAATATATTGGGTAATTTCATTGAATAATTTGTTAAAGAAAATAAGGGCCTGAGTGAAATTAGATCCGCGCAGTGTGCTATCACCTTCAGCAGGTGAAAAGAAAACTGCTTAAGTTGATAGCACACTGCGAGGATCAAATGTCACTCATGTTTCATCCGCACTTCACATATATGTGATTTTCATATATTCATATCAATGTATTTCACTATCATCGGGTACATCACGAACTCACAATTGACTATCTATCCATATGGCTTGGTAGCTCAGTGGATTCTCTACTTGCACAATAAAACACCGCTTCTACCCCCCCCCCCCCCCCCAAACAATTTGCATAGGCATTGTTCTAGATTTCCCTTGGGACATCTTCATGTCCCAGGAGAAATTGCAAACAATGATTATGCAAACTTTTTGGGGGTAAAAGAGGTGTATTATGGGATTTGTGCAAGTAGAGAATAGAGCATTGCACCGGTATCGCAAGGTCATTGGTTCGAATCCCGTTCAAGATCGTTCAAGCCTGATTTTTTTTCAGGTTGCTTTTTCGACTGCTTAAGGTGGTAGCACACTGCGAGGATCAAATTTCACTCATGTTTCATTCGCAGTTCACAGATATGATTTGCATATATTCATATTCAAAATAAGGGCCATTTCATATGTTCATTGCATGTGTCATGATTCAAGTGTGAAATTCAGACTAGTATTTCAGGAATCAAGTAGGGGGGGAACGAATGGAACTTTAAGATTATTTAAGGTAACTGACGTTCAGGATCTCGCTTGACGTGGGAATAACGTCATTATCCCCGACATCGTTCTTCTTAAAAATAAGCTAGCTAGTTTGGACATATTTTTTATGTATCAAGAAACTGAGAGACAAAATTTTTGTATAAAAACAGATATCGCAAATAAACACGACACTGTCATTAGAACAGAAATAACAATTAAGTATAACATCCTGGTTCGTGTTGCTCTTTTCTGTTACTCTGAAAACTTATATCTTGATTAATGACTAAGACATAATACTAAAAGTAAACAAAAACTGAGAGAAACAATCATACAATTTATATATAAAAAATATCTGAACTAAAAAGACTCATATGTCGACTAATACCACTACTGGGAGGTGTTTTTGACCTAGAAAATCAAAGTAATGAATGGATGTTCTCCTCTCCTTTGTTTCAACGGAAACAGATGCGCATTGAAAACGAAGGACTACCGTATCCATTGCAGTTACAGGAATGTACAAATGAAATAAAGCCAATTCCCGCCTTGTGGACACTCGCTATTACGGAGAGGAATAAATGACTCGGCAAATAAGATTTACAGAAAATAACTACAGCTACTACGTCTCTATTACGGACATTATAAGATTACAATGATTATAGATTACTTCCCGAGAAGTGCGCACGTGCGGCATTTACGCACGAGTTAAATGATGAGTGTCAGAAATTGACCGAATGAGCGCAGCGAACGAGTCAAATTTCTGATACAAACCAACGAGTGCGTATACATATCGTAAAAAAAGCATCTCCCATGCTGTATTCGTTTATTTTATATATATATATATATATACTGAAATTTTTGCTCAGGCATCAATAGCCTGCGTGGCAGATATAAACGGGGAGGGGGAGGGTGCGCGAAAAAGGAGAGGGGAAAAGGGAAGGAACGCCTGCTATAAGAAACGAGCTATTCGCATTGTGCCCACCGATTTTCTGGTAACGAATTATGTCAACTGTCAATTGCGTTATCAATTAGAAACTGGCGCACGCTTTTTCGCATGGCTGACTAGCTACACGTGAGAATTTACTATGTTTGCCGCAACGCCGGCGTCCGCAAAAATGAACAAAAGGAGGCTTCATTGCAGGCGTCATTTCCCACTCTCCCCAGTTCCCCTCTCCCCGACGCCTGCTAGGCAGGCTAAGGAATCAGTGTTTTCTTTAATTTGGTAATGAATGACTGCCAAAACAGAATTTGTTTTGTGCCGTTTAGTCTGAAGTTGGCGACTTGTTTACGGATGTTATATTACTTGAAAATAAAGATAAGTAGACAATAAACATCTCTTCTAGTTTTCGCTCGAGACGTTTTGTTGTACTGTTCCTGTCGTTCCTTGATGTAATCTTCAAATGGGCTTTAGCTTATACAAAGATATAATCTGCTAGAACGTTTAGACATTACTTGTGTTTTCAGTTACAGAAGATGTGTTTAACTTTTAACAGTTTATGCCGAAACCAAGTTAATTATTACGTGAACAAAAGGCTGGTACCAACGGCAGTGCCGCCAGCTTTGAAAATAGTGTTATGTTTTGACAGCTGCTTTGTGATTGGACGAAACTTTGGGAAAGTGCTCTCGTCATTGTGGTTGGGTGAAAAAATTTTGAATGGGGTTTTGCGCGCCAAATTGCATCGGAAAATATCAGTACGTATGAAATAAATTGTATTACTGACACCCTTCTTCAGATTTTTACTGGAAGGCGTCCATTGTAACGAAAGTTGACTGGAAGAGTAAAGCCACCTACACACTTGGCATTTTTTTTCTACCCTTGTCAGTATGAATGGCTTGAATCGCCAGTGATTTTCGCAGCGATCCTGATCGTCAGGACGAGTAATATAAATTATCGATACATAGCATGTTAAACATAGGCGAATAAAAATCACCGGTGCTTCGCATAGTCTTCCCGCTCCCACGGTTGAAATCGCGAATCATGAACGTTCTTATTCAATCAAAATTTCGTTACGGAAAAAATATTACACTCAAACTCCTATGAAACAGCCACCTATTAAGCGGCTACCCTCTTTTAAGCGGCCAGTTATCAAAGTCCCGATTTGTTGTCAGTATAATACTGTAAATAAAACGCCTATTAAGCGACCACATTGTGCAGAAGTGGTGGCGAGATAAGTTGTATTTACCACAGCAGCATGTGATAAGCGTGCAGGGGAAACGGTCGTTTCGTAAGTAAGTGTTATTCTCCTCGATAGTCTCAAAAATATTGGTATAGTATTAATTGTGGGTTTAGTCGTAATCGGGCTTTGAGTGACAAAATTAAATGAAACATTAAAAAAAAACGTGAATTGGTAAATTTGAAGAGGTAGCTAGTATTGGGGGGATTTAGTGTCATTTCATAAAGCAAAAAATGTTTTTGAATTAACAGAAACGGAAATACGATGGCAACTTTTTGTGATAAATTATATATCACCACAAAATGTACCGAAACTGTCCATGAGTGTCTCCATTCATGACATTCATAGATGGACTTGGTCTGAATTAATTACAACTTCAAAAAAAATAGCCTAACTTTTTTCTAGTTTCCACATTTTTGTTTCCAAAATGGGCTGAGTACAGATTATGATTTGTTTCTCTTTCACGAATGGCTTGATTTCTTTCTCTTGGTGTTTTAGTGATATTTTGTAAATTTTTAAAGATATTGTAGCATAGTTAGAACCATAAAAGATCACAATCCCCCTGACACTGCTCCTTTAATCTTATGTAAAATATTTTCACGAGCCACGTGAATCAGACAACGCGTATCTCCAGTTACCGTGGTATAAAGTATCTAGTAGTGGGGATGTTTCTCTGTGGATGACATGCTAGTCCATTTCATTATTATATTTCCAGTACAAATTTAAAAAGGTCGGCGTGTAAGGAACTTGAACAACATGGCGACAGAGGCCAGGCTCAAGTCGCGGTTTGACCTTCAGGTCAAAAGTCCGACGCGCTAACCACGAGACCATGGCGCCTCCACATATTGAAAATGGGGATCAAATTTTGCTTCTGGGCAACCGAGCTCGATTTATGGTCATCGACCAAAAATGGGGTAGCAACCGTGTTCGTTTTCTTGTCATCTAGCACGAAATCATTCCGAAAACATTCCGAGCTCGATTTGTTGGTGTTATCGAGCTCGATTACAATCGAGTACCATTGCCCTCATCGTACACGGCCAGTAAACGACCTCGATTAAATTCGAGCTCGAAAGCCGGTCAAGAGACCGAGCTCGATTCATACAAACCTAGTACGAATTAAAAGTCGAACACAGATTAAAGCCAATCGAGTACGGTTTATTAAACGAGCTCGACTTTCATATTCAATACGAGCTCGGGTGGCAAGCGAGCTCGAATTCGAGGTAATCGAGTACGAATTAGATAAATGGAGCTCGAATTAGATAAATCGAGTTCGAATTCGAGTAGTCGGGTCTGATTCTAATTCAGATGAAAAATCTTTATGTACTGATCTAACATACCACTTTGCATAGTACACTGGACATCTCTATAAAACTCTTAAGGCGGGACTTAACCTAAATTAACCTAAATTTGAATGAAATTTTATAAGGTTTTAAGAAGGGATAGGAGTAAGAAAATTACTTTTGTAACACCAACAGACAGTCGATACCCACGCAAGAGCACCCCAGGTTGCTAGTGGACTAACTTGGTATCCGTCTATTAATTATAAACTACAAATTTTATTTTTAAAACTTCACTAAATCTTCAACATTTCTTATTTCTCTAAATTTTACCAATCCTTTGAGAAAAACTATTTCCTCCCAAACATACGCAAAAGTCACCAAAAAAATTACAAAACACCCTATAACATAGGTTTATCGTAAAGATTTTTATTCTTGGGCCATCGAAGTTTGATGAGAAATAAAACACAAACCGCGGTGATAAACATATTGAACTTATTCATTTTTGATAAAAACTTGACGTTTCGTATGCTACTACATACATTTTCAAAAGTGACCGTCAGTGTTAAAAAACGATATTAATATAGTAGTAAAAAGGGACTGGGACCGAGATTAAGTACAAAACTTAACAGTTGATCTATAAAAAGAAACAGCTAATTAATAAAGCATCAGCTTCTCGCTACTGACGTTTGCATTAAGAGCTGGCTTTAGTTCTTGTATAAACAATGTTTCTTTGATTTTACAGTGGAAATCAGTTTTACCCGACGCTAAGATATCAAAATAATCCCACTTGATGTTGTGTCCAGTGGTGTTAACATGGTCAGCAATGGCTGATGTGCGGTCATCCTTAGCGAGGGCCTTAAAATGCTCAGTTTTTCTATCATGAAGCCGTCGTTTAGTTTTACCAATGTAAAATTCTTCACAATCCCAACAACTGGCTTTGTAAATAACTTTAGACTGTTGAGAACGATTTAAGCGGTCCTTGTACAGGAAGAAAGATTTGATGCGGCGAGGGTTTTTTAAAAAATAATTTTAAGGTTGACACAAGAGTAAAAATTGTATACACAAGATTTAAGACGTTTAGAGATTTGGTTGCTATGTAAACGCTTATCGCTTATCGCTGCTACAGGATTTGCTCCTCTTCATTGTTGCTGAAATCTGCCCTTGATGAGCTTCGAAAGCTTCTTCTTCAGAACGGTTACCCTCAAGGGATAATCAACTTTCACATTAATGATGTTATAAACAGAAACATTAACAAGTCAAACAACCATGTCTCCACTGTTCCTAAGAAAGATATTATTATCCTGCTACCTTATTTAGGTTTACATAGCAACCAAATCTCTAAACGTCTTAAATCTTGTGTATACAATTTTTACTCTTGTGTCAACCTTAAAATTATTTTTCAAAACACTCGCCGCATCAAATCGTTCTTCCCGTACAAGGACCGCTTAAATCGTTCTCAACAGTCTAAAGTTATTTACAAAGCCAGTTGTTGGGATTGTGAAGAATTTTACATTGGTAAAACTAAACGACGGCTTTATGATAGAAAAACTGAGCATTTTAAGGCCCTCGCTAAGGATGACCGCACATCAGCCATTGCTGACCATGTTAACACCACTGGACACAACATCAAGTGGGATTATTTTGATATTTTAGCGACGGGTAAAACTGATTTCCACTGTAAAATCAAAGAAACATTGTTTATACAAGAACTAAAGCCAGCTCTTAATGCAAACGTCAGTAGCGAGAAGCTGATGCTTTATTAACTAGCTGTTTCTTTTTATAGATCAACTGTTAAGTTTTGTACTTAATCTCGGTCCCAGTCCCTTTTTACTACTATATTAGTATCGTTTTTTAACACTAACGGTCACTTTTGAAAATGTATGTAGTAGCATACGAAACGTCAAGTTTTTATCAAAAATGAATAAGTTCAATATGTTTATCACCGCGGTTTGTGTTCTATTTCTCATCAAACATAGGTTTATGTTTTAAGGAGAGATTTTGGATTGCTTGAAACGTGAACGGGATATTTCCATTAAAGCCATGTCAAGTGGTGGAAAAGTGGTGTTTAGGTTAAGTCCCGCCTAAAACCCTCGAACGTACACGCAAACGTATACCCCAACCGTGGAAAAAAAAGGGGCGGGGGAGGTTGTTGCAAACCCCCCCCCCCCCCCCCCTTGGGGTTTTTGCGATGTTGCAATATTTCGGAAATATTTTACATCTAATCGATAGCCCGCGATGTGCTCTACAAGATAAGGTAAATATTATGTGTTGTAACGCTGCTGGGGTCCGTGACGTCATCCAAAATGGTTGCCAAGACGGCCGCCATCTTGTATTTAACTAAAAATTCAAATTTATCGGGAAAATGCGGAAATTGCAAATATTGTTTGCTAGATTTGTAAAATAACATACAATTAAACATTTTGACGCTTTTGGTAGCATTTTATATGTTTTTTCGCTGAAAAAAGGTGAAAAACATCTTCAAAAATGGCTTGACGATATGTTACTTATGACGTCATATTTCGTTACCATAGCAACCGGTTGTCGCCAAACTTTACCAAAATGTGTCTCAAGGATAAATGAACAGCTACTAAAAACGGCATGTGCTAATCTTAAATGGTCTTGAAAATATCGGAGAAAAACCTTAAGGGGTGGGGGGGGTGGCAACTAACCCCCCCCACCCCTTGTACGTCCGAGGGTTAAATACACTCGACATTTAATTGCTAGGATCAGTGACGTAAAACGCGTCCGACATTGGTGATAAAGAGAAACATGGGATAGTTTTAATTTTGACATGCCTGAACAACATTTACTGACTTATAAAGTCAACATTAACCATCCTTCTCTTTATCAGGATCATTTTTATTTTAGTGGTAAATGGGTTACACTCACAGATCCCACAAATTTGTATGGTGATCAAAAACTCCCAAAGGCAAGTCATTCAGCTGGTTATTATCCAGGTGCCTATGGAAAAATTGTCACATTCAAGTGCTGACTTCTCAGTATATTTATAAATGCGTTTAAAATAAATGAATCGGGAGTAGTTAGAACTTTGATTTTATTTTCAATTCAGTAGGATGACAATATTGTTTGTTTTGTGTTTTGGAACATTGTAACTTACAGCCTATAGAGATTAGTGTTGTTTAAAACTCCAGAAGGCAACACTTTCAATTTGTTGTTGTTCAAGTACCTAACAGCAAATAATATATTATAAGTAAAGTTTATGAACACCTTTGCGTTAAAGTGCGCTCTTACGAGCACCCATTCTACAAAACTAAAATGAAAATCTAAGACCGAAATAGCTTTATGAGTCTATTACAAGAAGAGTTCTTTGTGAGCACAAAGTTGCACGCCCTCAGGTTGTCACGCGGGAGATTTTACGATCATCCACGAACTTTTCGTCGTGGTCTCGGCAGCGTCACTCAGAACAAAAGGCCGATTGTTAAAAGACGCAGTATTGTCCATTATGCTTAACACGCCTCTGTTATTGTTTTGGTTTGCACAGGAACGAGGCTTCTATCGTTCAAAGGCGGATGAAGCATAATGGACAAAACTGGGTCATTATATCTTATGTGCGAATTTGAGCCGGTACAATAGAACATTTCCTGATCGAACATTTCCTGATCAATCTTAACAATTATTATCCGAGAAAACAAGTTGCCATGCCTCGCTTAGTTCGGTGACAAAATAGTTCAAAAATTGGGTAGTTTCTTGGTGTTGCGGATGGTGTGATCACCAAATGACGTAAAACAAAAGATTCAAAAGACACTGAACAATACCCACACCACAACACAAAAGCTAACCAACAATGGCTTCCGCAACACCAAGAAACACCCAAAAATTGAGTTAAAGATCATGCTACATGTAATGCCAATTCGAAACGTTTTTTTCTGAGTGAGGTCACCACATTTAGCATTCTTCGTACTTCGCGCGAACAGTCATCGAATATAATTACAATCACTTTTCTACTTTTTACCGTCCACAAAGGTTACGTTGTGGTGACCGAAGGGTAATTGTCATTACAAGGGACTGTGGACGTCACTTCCAGCACTGACTGTACGCATATATTTTCCCTTTGTTCTCGGAACATATAGCACTTTATACTCAAGATAACGATATTGTTTGAGTTGTGCGGCGAGTTCACAAATAGTGTTCCTATTCTAAGGAAATTTGATGATCTTGGGGTTCTCCAACTATCAATTTTTTCAAGTGATTTTCTCTCTTTGTGTTTATCTTTATTACAATTAATACAGACATGTCAGATTCTATAATAATATTTTATCAAATCGCATAGAATATTTAAACTCCGTTAAAGTATGTTGTGTCCGCGACCTTTAATATCTCTTTAGGTCCGTAATGCTCATGCATTATTGATGTTCACGTGAACTGCTGAAGTACACGTGCACTGTTGACGGACATGAGCACATGAAGTGCAGTGCACTTCGACGATGACTTGCAACACTCCTGTAAAATATATTAACGTCAGCAGTGCACATGAAAAGCTCGCAACCCGTCCATTGGGTTGCTATCCAATATGTTCCGGTCCTAAATGGTAAAACATTGGGCCGGCATGTGACCAGAATAAGGCAAGAAAGGCAAACACATTCAGGGTGTGACCAACTGCGTTTTGAAGCTAAGTTGGGAGAAGGTGTGTGCAAAAATAAAAGTTGAAAAATCTGCCCTCGTATGCAAATCTTGTACAACCACAATAAAAGCTGGTTTATATTTTTCTTTTTTCAGAACGAAGACATGGAGATTCCGGGTAAAGAAAATGATTTTGTAACTAAAAAAAGTTGCAAGCTACTGAAACTTTGAAAACCTAAACTTTGTTCACAGCCGTGGAGTACGTTGTTTATCTTAAATATATATATATATATATATATATATATATATATATATATATATATATATATATATATATATATATATATATATATATATATATATATATTCATAAGTAAATTGCGGTTCGCATGAACTAAACGACTTTGAATAAAAGCTGCCGTGCCTATCCCGGCTATAAACCAATTAAACAGATAACTTCTGATCTTCCCTACCCTCCCACAACAACAATATGAGCTGAATTACACTTGGCGTGAATAGAAAAAATAACAAATTTCATGCATCCAACACCTAATATGTTTATTGTTTTGTATATAGAATCAGTAACATTCGCATTACGCCCGCCGATTTCCTGATAATCGAATTATGTCAACTGCCACTACGACTAACAATCAGAAACTGACGCACGTTTTTAAGTATGGCTGACTTCACGTAGGAATTTACAATGTTTTCCGCCAATCGGAATTTTGCGGCCGCCAGTGATCACAGAAGTAGTAGTCTAGGGTCATTTTACTCCTTGTTATGGACTAGGTGACTAGGTGACTAGGTGCTTAGTCAATGACGTCACAAAATGCCTTCCCGCATACTAATTTGGATTTCCCGCATACTAATTTGGATTAGGTGCCTAGTCAATTACCTATTCCTTTTGTGTTAATAAATGATTAGGGATAGTGCCTAGGTAAATCATTCATTTGCAAATAATTACCTTCAACGACCTTCTTAAAACAATAGGAACAATAGACCGGCCCAAACTTGCCGCTCTATCCCAACTCACTTAAAAAAAACACAACTGACACAGATAACTTTACAGACATAAGAGGGTTCCGAAACATTCAAGTTTAGAAGCAATAAAATTTCACAGTATAAAAATCCGCTTTTTACTTTACTAAGATCCGCAACATTCTTATAACCGCTTCATCGCTAGACTCTATGTCGCTTTTCAGTTTGCCAGCCATCACCCACCTTAAGTTTTAATTTCTTTACCGGTAGCTTCAAAGTTCAAACTTTTAATTATGCGAACTTACACTGAACTAAATTTGCATGAAAAATTAGCACCTCGGAAAAATAAACAAAGCAACCAATTACATGCGCGCGCTAAAACAATAAACCCGCACTTTGTTTAAGTTCAAATAAATTTAATAATAACAAAACGCATTAAGGTTACATCAAATCATTATGTCAACAAAAGCTGTTTTATTTAGAACAACTCAAATCTATGTACTACACAAATGATAGGGAAATCAAGAACAAAATATTAGAATGAAATAACTTTACGGACGCAGCGCGAATTCACTCTAAGGCCGTATTGCAGTCGTAAAGCTTTGTTGGCTTTTATCGGTGGCAAGGGTTCCTCTAAAAACTATTTTACGTTTGGTTCATCTTCCTTTGCGTAAATCCACTTTGTTTTATCGTTTGAATAATGTCTTAATTTAACTGGAGAACTCGGACGGGGGTTGTAAGGATTTTGGGAACTGGTATATTTCTATAACGCCGCGTTTTTCATCTAAGAAATTTTTATTCGATGCTGTTTTCGCAAATCCTTGATCATGTATATTAAAAGTAACTAGATATCCGTGTTTTCTGTTGTGATCAAATGATAGGGATACAGGAAGGGTACAGGAGGGGTACAGGAGGGGTACAGGAAGGGTACAGGAGGGGTACAGGAGGGGAACAGGAGGGGTACAGGAGGAATAAACCAAGGAATCAGTGTTTTATTTAATTTGCTAATGAAGGACTGCCAAAATAGAATCAGTGTTTTATTTAATTTGCTAATGAAGGACTGCCAAAATAGAATTTGTTTCGTGCTGTTTAGTATGAAGTTGGCGACTTGTTTACGGCTGTTATATTACTTGAAAATCCAGGTGAAATGTTTTCGAAAACGATAAGTAGACAACAAACATCTCTTCGAGGTTTGCTCGGGACGTTTTCTTTTTCCGTTCCTGTCGTTCCATGAAGTAATCTTCCAATGGGCTTTAGCTTATACAATAAATCTGAGATAAATCTGCTCATGTGGAGAAATTGTGGACACCGGCGGGCGGAGTTTATTTTTTGCGCTTCAGTAACCTGCCAATCAAAACAGGAATAGTCTCTCTCGCCATTGGCTGGATTGATTTTATGACGTCATTGCAAAAGCTATACTCAATATGGCGGCCAAAAGTAAAAGAAGTAAGCACTCGGCGGGATTCTTTCGAGCTCTAAATAGCCATCCCACGGCCGACTTTTCACAGGAAAGGAATCGAAGATGTAAAACAATATAAGGCGGACGATTTTTTAGTGTGGAGAGGATCATAACTAGCCGAAAAGGACGATTTGTAAGTTCGATTCACGGGCATTGCTTGTGTTGACATGCGTTACATACGATAAACAATAGCTTTAGCTTACGGTCTGTTGTTCAGTTCTAGCTTTTGAATGGCGTTTTCGAATAAAAATGTGAAACGAGAGAAAGCTTGTGTGTAAATCATTAGCCGGCAAAGTTGAACTGTACACGACTGCATGCCAAACTTGATAAATTAATTTTTCGTGTATTTTTCAAAATGCACCGCTGGTATTTCTTCTAAAACTCACACAATTTTTGTATTTCGCGGTTTTAAAGGCCCAGGTTAACTCGGTTGCAATAATTGAGAGCTACTTTCAAGCCTGGGAACCAAAAGTAGCGGCTGCAAAGCCTATTCGAAAAGAAATATGGCGGTCAATAACAACGACAAGAGCTTCGAGGTAAACCTTCCTTCGCCGGATTTTCTACTTCGCGTCACGCTTTCAGGCGGCGGAACCTACGCAGATACAAGCGAGATTAAGTCTCAAAACCGTGGCGGATATTTGTCTTCACGAAATATCGTTAGTTGTGCCTCAAAGAACATCGATTTGAGAGGGGAAAGCAGATGCAACTTTTTGGATATGTCTTTAAACATCGCTGGAAATCGAACAGAAAATGACCTCATCTATGTGACATTAGAGACAACATGTGAGCCATTATTACATTTGGAACGTGTTTACGTTTGGCGTAAAACCGTGACCATTATATTGTTTGGAGTTCTAATTTTTATAACAAAATCGAGGTAACTGAACATCGGAACGGAGTAAGATGCAACTTTATTCAATCTTCAAAGGATTGAGAGGTGAGGATAAATTATATGTTTTCTCCCATACAACGTCTCTTACGGAGACGGCCATTTTTATTGCATTGCGCAATCTTAATCGCCTATCTAGTGCGCCTGCGTGTCCATAATTTCTCCACATGTAGAACTGTTAGACATTACTTGTGTTTTCAGTTACAGAAGATGTGTTTAACTTTTAACAGTTTATGCCGAAACCAAGTTAATTTTTATGTGAATAAATAGGCTGGCGCCAACGGCAATGCAGCCAGTTTTGAAAATAGTGTTACGTTTTGAACTGCTTTGTGATTGGACGAAACTGTGAGAAAGTCGTTTCTTCATTGTGGTTGGCCGAATTGGGTTTTTGCGCGCCCAATTACTTTCGAAAATCTCGGTACGTATGATTAGAAAATTTAGCTATTAAACTGAGGTTAATGAGCTCTGAAGTATCTGTTGCAACAGCCCATAGGTCATTGCCTGCCTGAAGTAATTGTACTTTTACTAGGTTAAATTGTAGGTCAAAGTTCCAGTGATTTCCCACTCGTGCTGTCATGGCCATAACAAACGGTGACTACGTGGACCTTGCTAACCTTCTCCCGTTTTCGTCCTTTTTACGCGATCACTTTGACGCGAATTCCAACCTTAGGCTCCAAGTTAGGCACGAGGGCCTTACCATCCCCCTCCCATCCTCCTCAAAACGCCCCAAAATCAACGGCATTGACCGGTGGCTTGACGCTTTCGCGATCTACTCCTCGGTCATTCTCTCCTCATACCCATCCCGTGGGGTAGATTTATTTGCCTACCAGCATTTGATTCGCGAGTCAGCGAGAAAGTTTTCCCGGTATGGCATGGTACGTGTACGACGTCGAATTTCGCCGCCGGGCTTCTCACAACCCTTCTATCCAATGGGGGAAAAGGGACGTTCAACTTTATTTAGACACCTTCACGGGCGTTCCCAAGGCCCTCTTATGTAAGTCCTGTAGCAGTTCCGACCATCTCACCGATTCATGCCCCCTTTCTCCCAGGTCAAAGGCCTCTCAGGGCCCTACCCGCACAGACCTCTGCTACAACTTCAACAAAGGGGTGGCATGTCACCGCCCCCCTGCCCCTACAAGCACCAATGCAACAAGCCTGGTTGCACAGCCACCCACTCTGGGAAGGACCACATCATCACTTCAAGTTTGGAACCCCAATCTAAGACAGTCGCTCTGGCCATTCCTCCCGAAGCCGTACCTAATTATTTGTCCACATTGTCTCCCTCCACCCCAATTAATATTCCCAAACTTGCATGATCACCCCAACCAGGCCTCTGTCAACAATCTCCTTACAGGCCTCTCCCAGGGTTTTAAAATTGGTTTTCAAGGTCCTCGGGTTGCCAAAGAGTACCCCAACCTAATCTCTGCAAAGGAACATCCCTCCATCATTACTAAAAATATCGTAAAGGAAGTGCAACTGGGTCATACAGCTGGTCCTTTTACTTCACCTCCCTTCCCCAACCTGCAGGTCTATCCTATAGGGGTTGTCCCAAAGAAGCACTCCGACGATTGGCGCACCATTTTCCACTTATCCTTCCCCAAATATCACTCTACTAGCGTCAATGCCAATATCAGTCCAAATGCGTACTCTTTACATTACATTACTGTAGACAATGCCATCTCTATTATTCAGGATCTTGGTCAAGGGTGTTTTCTGTCCAAGTTGGACATCAAATCTGCCTTCCGCAACATACCTGTGCATCCATCGGACTGGGAGCTCCTGGGTATGAAGTGGCAAGGACTGTATTACTTTGACACTGTCCTTCCGTTTGTTCTGCGCAGTGCACCCTATCTTTTTGACCAACTATCCTGCATGATTGAATGGATTAAGTCTAAGTTGGGCATCCCCCATGTAATCCATATTCTCGATGATTTCTTCTTTGTTACCAGTCCACCTCGGTCCTTCGGTTTAACAGCCCTTTGCAAAATCCTCTGCCTTTTTGCAGAGCTAGATATCCCTATTGCCCCAGGAAAAACATTTGTACCCACCACCTCCCTTGAATTCATGGGTATTCTTCTTCATTCTGCCAAAATGGAAGCTCGTCTCCCCTCGGACAAGCTAAACAGGGCCAAAGAGGCCCTGCAGCAGTGGTCCACTCGGAAATCTGCTACCCTCAAAGAATTTCAGTACTCTTCAGTTTGCATGCAAGGTTGTCGTGCCCGGGCGAGCCTTCTTGCAGCGAATTATTAGCTTAACCAAGGGTATCACTAACTCCCGATGGCACATAAAGCTTAATGGGGAATTCCGAAAAGATATTTCTATGTGGTTGTCCTTCCTTGACCACTGGAATGGGGTTAGTTTTTTCCTAAACAAAATACTGCTCACCTCACCTGACCTTCAGTTATTTACCGATGCTTCTGGGTCCCATGGCTATGGGGGTTACCTAAATGGGCAATGGTTTCAAGGCCACTGGCTCCCTCAACACCTTATAAACCCAGTCACAGGAATTAGCATTGATTGGCAGGAACTTTATGCCATATATGTTGCATGCTATCTCTGGGGGCCCTCTTGGTCAGGCAAGCGTATTTGTATGTGGTGCGACAATGTACCAGTTGTCGCTATTATTAATTCAAAACGCTCCAAATCACCTAGGATCATGGACTTGGTCCGTGCTATTACCATTTTGACCCTTGTACATAACTTCACCTTTACTGCCAGACACATCCCAGGGTTGGACAATTCCATAGCTGATTCTTTGTCCCGTTTTCAGATGGACCACTTTCGTTCCCTGGCTCCCAATGCCTCACCCACTCCCTGCATCATCCCTCCATCAGCAACGTCAATTTAACGGCGTCTGTTTACCGCTACTTTGGTGCTTCACTTGCCCCGAATACCAAACGTTCCTACAACGTGGGCCACAACCATTTTATTTCATTCTGCCTTATGCAAGGGCTAGTGAGTCCCTCTACCCCCCTTCTCCCAGCCTCTGAAATCACTTTGATCTATTTTGCTTCGCATTTGGCCAAAACTGTTTCCCATAATACCATTAAACTCTACTTGTTTGCAGTTCAAGACCTTCACAGGCAACATAACTTCCCAATCAAATTACCCAAATGTACCGTCTCCAAAAGGTCCTTAATGGTATCAAACGTTCCCAAACCCCTACCAAACTGGACCGATGCCCAATCACTATCCAAATCCTGCAGTCCATTTTTAATTACTACAAACCCCACCTAAGTTTCAATGTTGACCACATCATGCTCTTGGCCGCCTTCACCCTAGCCTTTTTTGGTTTTCTACGTTCAAGTGAATTCACTTGCAATGATGGCATTTTTGACCCAGCTGTCCATCTTTGCCTTAAGGATATTACCTTCATCCCAAGTATCGAAACCCCCAAATACATGCTTGTTACCATTAAACAGTCCAAAACAGACCCCTTTCGCAAAGGTTGTACCCTAACCATAGCAAGGTCCACAACCTCTATCTGTTCTGTTATGGCCATGAGGGACTACCTGCTTCAACGTCAACCATCTACTACAAGCCCGCTGTTCACCTTCAACAATGGCAGGTGGCTATCCCGTACCTCTTTGACAAAAGAGCTCCGTACGACTTTGCAACTTTGTGGTGTACCACCTGAACGTTACTTTTCACACAGCTTTCGTATTGGTGCAGCCACCACTGCAGCAGCAGCAGGCCTCCCAGCATGGCTTATCAAGGTATTGGGCCGCTGGAGCTCCGACTGCTATGAACGCTACATCAGAACTCCCCAAGAAACACTACTAGGAGTACCTAAGAAACTGACAATGGACCATGGTAACTGTATTTGATAGCCTACTTAGTAACTGACTTTTAATAAGTTTATCAGCAGCCTGTATCTTTCTCCATAATTTCTTCAGAACAATCACATTACATAATAATTACATGATCCATAAATCAAAATAACTAAATAAATACCAATATAATAATAATAGTAATAGAATAAATGCGTATAAGTATTAAACTAAGAACAAACAAATTATATTTTAACATTAATATATAGAATCAAACTACAAATTCAGCCTAATATCTACATCTATAGATTATGTATCGAGCGGACCGGTACAACAAGTTTTATAACTCACTTCCAAAGTATCCAAGAAAATATTGATTCCTATTACTTCCGGGCTTTAGGTTTCTGCTTTATACATTTACATATACATAGGTATACATATATACCAAAAAAAAAAATTGGTTACTGAGCTCTGTCATTTACAGTTTTTGCTTTTGGGTGACAGACCTCGTTCAGTGTGTCATCTAAGTCTGCCCCCCCCCCCCCCAATTTACTGTGGGGTTGATTGTGTTCCCCCCCTTTTACATGTCAACAATGGGCTCACACAATCGTGGCAGGGAAGTGCACCCTTGGCTGCACTTTACCCCACAGTAAGTGCTATAGCCATCCTTGGAAATAGGTCCGGATCTCCCACTCCAAGATGGTACCACCGTACCATCTGACCTATTCTCCTCCCAGAAGGGCATCCCTCTTCTGGTCCCCCCTATGTTACACTCTAACATAAGCCCCCCCCCCTAGACACCGCTACTTCGGGGGGTCCCCTCTAGAGACACCGCTACTCTAGTGGGGAGGGGTTCCCTAGTGACACCGCTACTCTAGGGGACATAGGCTCTGCCTTTCCTGCCACCCTAGTGTTGCCACAAAACTGGTATCCTTGTCCATAGGTCATTGCCTGCCTGAAGTAATTGTACTTTTACTAGGTTAAATTGTAGGTCAAAGTTCCAGTGATTTCCCACTCGTGCTGTCATGTGATTCTGCCATGCTGTTTTCGGTCACTGGTGCAATAGTCTAGGCCTATGGTCTATAGTGCAACAGTCCTGTAGGTAATTTCTAGCGTGAAGTAATATTACTTTCACAGTCTAACATTGGCCGACAAAGCTCCCAGTGATTTCCCTCTCACGTGGTCATGTGATTATAGCATGCCGTTCGGACACTAGTTAAGCTACTGTACACGAACCATCCCACATTTGAGTTTCACTCTTCTAGCTGGTATCGTGTCCATATATTTTCCCTCCCTCCCACCCAACATTGGTAGCTTTGTCATCTCTTCGGTCCGTATTTACTGTAAATGCAATTCTGGTGTGAATGCATGTGGGCACTATTTATAATACCTTAGCATGTAATTTAAAATAGTTTGCCCTTAGCTAATAAATCATTGGTGGCAGGGAAGTGCACCCTTGGCTGCACTTTACCCCACAGGAAGTGCTATAGCCATCCTTGGAAATAGGTCCGGATCTTCCACTCCAAGATGGTACCACCGTACCATCTGACCTATTCTCCTCCCAGAAGAGCACCCCTCTTCTGGTCCCCCCTATGTTACACTCTAACATAAATCCCCCCCCCCCCTAGACACCGCTACTTCGGGGGGGTCCCCTCTAGAGACACCGCTACTCTAGGGGACATAGGCTCTGCCTTTCCTGCCACCCTAGTGTTGCCACAAAACTGGTATCCTTGTCGTTTCTTTTACATGACTACGTATTTGGGGTGGGACCTCTATTGCCTTTTATCAATGCTAAATTTAGTATCAACTCAGTATCTCAAGTGTATCACACATCAGGGTCTCATTAAAATAAATAGACGTATCACTGACACCCTTCTACGAGGGTTTAGATGGGGTTAACTGATAGCTGAGAATCGGCCAAAATTTTAACTGTCAGCTGAGAAATGGCCGAAAATCTAACTGATAGCTTAAAATTTTATAATAACTGTTGGCCGAGTTTGATCAATTTCCATTCAATATCTTGTGGATATTACTCACAAATAGGCCAGTTTAAGCATCAAGTATCAAGTATCAAGTATCAAGTATTAAGAGGTAACAGCCGCACAAATAATCCCGTTGTGAAACTAATGTGACGCCTTTTATATTTTTGCTCTAACAAGTGTATCTTTAAAGGATTTACCTGTTCATGGGTGGTTCTTCGCAGATTTGGCGTAGCAGTGGTTGGTTCTGTATTATGTGCCACTTTGACATTAAACTCTGTTTGAGAATTGGCACTGATGGCTAGTATTGCGTCGCAAAAAACAGAATTTCTTTGTGTGTTTTTATCCTCCTGTTTAACCCCCGGACGTACAAGGAGGGGAGGGGCATTAAGGTTTTTCACCGATAGTTTGAAGACGATTTAAGATTAGCACATGCCGTTTTCAGTAGCTGTTCGTTTATCCTTGAGACACATTTTGGTAAAGTTAGGCGATATCCGATTGCTGTGGTAATGAGATATGACGTCATAAGTAACATGAGGTCAACCCATTTTTGAGCAAAAGTGCGTGTTTTTCACCTTTTTTCAGTGAAAAAACATATAAAATGAAACCAAAAGCATCAAAATGTTTAATTGTATGTTATTTTGAAACTCTAGCAAACAATATTTGCAATTTCCGCATTTTACCGATAAATTTGAATTTTTAGTAAAATACAAGATGGCGGCCTTCTTGGCGGCCATTTAGGATGACGTCAGGGACCGCCAGCAGCGCCGCAACCTATAATATTTACCTCAACCTGTAGAGCACATCGCGGGCAATCTATTGAGTGTTTTCAAGTGACGTCACGGCGACCATATTGGTGTCCCAAAACAAAGAAATTGCGGCCATATTGGTGTCCCAAACGAATCCTATGGGACTTAAACTCTATTCTTATTCAAACATTTGCTATTGTTTTAGCACTCCAATATGGCCGCCCGTCACGTGAGTGAAAACACTCTATTAGATGTTAAATATTTCCGAAATATTGCAACATCGCAAAAACCCAAGGGGGGTGGGGGAGGGTTGCAAGAACCCCCCAACCCTCCCCCTCTCCCTGTACCACAGTGGGGGTATAAGTTTGCGTGAACGTCCGAGGGTTAAGCGCATTTTTCCTCCCATCGAATTTTATTTTTGATGGAGGTTCCTCTATCAGATTTCGTTGATAACCCCTAAGTAGGAGGCTTGTTTTGGAATTTGAAATGTTTTCCTCAAAAGTTTCTTGTGAAAAATTTGTTCGTAGGATACTCAGGGCTTCGCCCTTAACGAATCCCGTTTAACACCAGGTGGGTGACAAGAGGAAAAATATCTGTATGGAAAGATTTCAGTTGGCTAAAAATGTGATTTAATATCAAGGATAGATTGTTCCTTGAACAACCCATAATGGCCTTTAAAAAATATAAATCCTTTAAATATACACTCGTTAGAGCCAATATATATATATATATATATAAAATATTAGATTCACAACGGGATTGTTTGTGTGGCCTGTCACCCCTTGCTACTTTCCGCTTATTTCCTCCCGAAAATAGTTGGTATACATCAAGGATAGCAAAATGCTTCGGCGCTCTTTGGAAGCGACCTGTAGCATTCATAAGGTGGTCGGAATGTATTTATTATTGTTTGGCGATTCTCGGAAGATGTGGAAAACATTCAAACGTTCTTCGGAAAGCTTCTATAAGTCTTTGATATATTAATTAACTTATGCTCTGACGTCTTAAAAAATTACGGTTATGTAAAATTGGTATAATTGAAAAACAAATTAACTAAGATCTGTCAAAATTACCTGATACTGAGAAATGGCTAAACTTTTAACTGATAGTTGAGAAATGGCTGAAAAGTTAACTGATAACTGAGATTCCAGTACCCCCATCCAGACCCTCTTCTACAGATATATACCGTATTATAGTTCGAAAGGCGTCCATTGTAGCGAAAGTGGAATGGAAAAGTTTAGCCTGCATTTTTGTATACCCTTGTCACTTTGAATGGCGAAAATTACCAGTGATTTTCGCCAGCGGTCCTGATCGTCATAGAAAACATCGATATATAGCATGTTAGATATCAGCGAATAAAAATTGCCGGTGATTCGCATAGTCTTCCGCTCCCGCGGTTGAAATCGCGAATCATGAACGTTCTCATTCAATCAATCGAAATTCACGATTTCGTTACGCAAATATTATAGTCGAACCCCTATTAAGCGGCCTCCTATTTCAGCGGCCACCCCCTTTGAAGCAGCCAGTTATCAAAGTACCGAATTTATTATCAGTACAATACTGTAAATAAAACCCCTATTAAGCGACCGCGGCCACCTTTTGGCGGTAACGATGAGGGTTTTCCTATCGTTTTATTTGTTATCCTTATTAAGCGGCCATCAAATATTTAATACACTTCGTCTGGCCTTGTTTTGAACAACCTGATGTGCATATCGGCCCTTTATTTTGTTGTTGCGATTTTTAAAGGATACAGTATTTTAGTGACAAAGATCAGTGAAACTTTGAATTTGCGAATGCACCACGTAACAGGCGGACTTGATGAATGCAGCTTCGTTTACGATTTTTGTCTGTCGAATTCGTAACCTAAAGATGCTGTTTTGCTCTACAATCCTCGTGCAGCTTGTATCGCAGCTGCACGCACTTGCAATATTTTGCGGAAGTGGTGGCGAGATATGTTGTATTAAAGATAGCAGTATATAAATAACGTGCAGGGGAAACAGTCGTTTCGTAAGTAAGTGTTATTCTCCTCGGTGGTCCCAAAAATATTGGTATAGTATTGATTGTGGGTTTAGCCGTAATGGGGCTTTGAGTGTTAAAATTAAATTAAACATTTTAAAAAAGTGTGAATTGGCAAACTTGAAGAGCAGGGTCAGGGGGGATTAAGTGTCATTTCATAAAGCAAAAAATGTTTTTGAATTAACAGAAACGGAAATATGATGGTAAATGTTTGTGATAAATTAAATATTACCACAAAATGTACCGAAACTGTCCATTTTCAAGTTGCCACATCCGTTGTTTCCAAAATGGGTTAGAACAGATTATGATTTGTTCCTCTTTCACGAATTGGTTGATTTCTTTATCTTGGTGTTTTAGTGATATTTTGTAAATATGTTAAAATATTGTAGCATAGTTAGAACCAAAAAAGGTCACAATCTCCCTGGCACTGCTCCTTTAATCTCATGTAAAATCTTTTCACGAGCCACGTGAATCAGACAACGCGTACCTCCGTTTTCCGTGGTATACTGAAGTCACTAGTAGTGGGGATGTTCGTCTTTGGATGAGATGCTAGTCAATTCCATTATTATATTTTCAGTATCATTTATACAGCTCGGCGTGTAAGGAACTTAAACAACAAGGCGACAGACGCCAGAATCAAGTCATTGAACTCAGATCAATAGTCCGACGCGCTAACCGCTTGACCACCGTGCCTCCACATATTGAAAATCGAGTGCATGTTAGCGTGAACTGGGATTTTTAATCATGTAACTGGGCCTTTGGCTGTTTTAATTGACTGCATTCTTTCGTTCAAATAACGACGAAAAAGAATTATTCTCTTCCCAAAATCGAAGTTTTTGACGAAGAAACAACTTTACACCGTACATTTCCTTCTCAGGTAAATTAAGGCAAGGGCCTCCAGCTATTTCACTCAAAAAAGTGGGGGGGGGGGGGGGGGGGGGGTGGTCTATCTTCTGAAGCTTTGGCCATGAGAACTCAAATCTTTGGTAGACTAAATATTTTGCAAGTTTGGACATTTTAGCCGCAGATTATATGCAAATTAGATCACGTGACCTGTCAGGGTTATTTTTAGGTCAAAAAAATTTCAAGCAAAATGGCATCACTTTTCACCAATACCTGGAAGCTGCTAGAAGTTTTGTGATTTTAAGGCTATTATGTACTTCATTTCTGCGCTTGGCCCTTTTAAGATTAGTTAAAAAAATACGGGAAAAATAATAAATTACTATTACGGGGGACTGGGTACTAGTACATATTACCGTTTATTTTCAAACTTTATGAAATAATCAACAAAGGCCAAGCGCAGATTTTTTGTTGTTGTTCTTGGGACTTATCTGGTAGCGATAACATTTGATTATGATCGGTATAAACTGTTGCCATTTTTGCTCAAAGTTTTTTCTGGATTTTGTGGCCGTATTAAGTCACGTGACCTAATTTGCATATGTTATTCTTGACCAAAGGACCACATTTGCTAACTATTTAAGTATTGAGTTCTCATGACTAAAGCCTCTGGAGATGGACAACCCCCGTAGCTTTTGGGCGTTAAACCTAGAGGCCCTTGCCTTAATTTACCTGAGTTCTAGCGACATGCAATGTTTGTCCCCTGGCAATCCCAGGAATCGATTACTAGTAACTCATTCATTTCAAAAAAAGTAACTTGTATCGAAGCTGCACGCATTTGCAACATTTTGCGGCAGTGGTGGCGACATAAGTTGAACTTATCATAGCAGCGTGTTTAATTATTAGCGTTCAGAGGAAACAGTCGTTTCGTAAGTGAGTTTTATTCTCCACGGTGGTCTTTAAAATATTGGTATAGTATTAATTGTGGGTTAGCCGTTATCGGTCTTTGAGTGACAAAATTTAATCAAACATTTAAAAAGAATTGTAAATTGGCAAAATTAATGAGGCAGTGCCACGGAGATTTGTTTCATTTCGTAAACCAAGAATTGTTTTTCAATTAATAGAAACGGAAAATAATTTATATTTTGTCATATTTTGTAATGAATTGCCACAAAATGTACAAAAACTGTCAATGACGGACTGGGTCTGAATGAATTGCAACTTCAAAAAAGTTAGCGAAACTTTTTTCAAGTTCCCACATCTTCACCTCCAAAATGGACTAGTACAGCCTATGATTTGTTCCTCTTTCACGAATTATTTGATTCCTTTCTATTGGTGTTTTACTTATTAGTAAATCATTACTTTTAGTTGATATAGCCAAGGGAGGTGATCAAAAACCCCTTCATGCAAGACCTTCAGCTGGTTGTTATTCAAGATCCTGATAACAAATAATCATAAAATGATGGATAAAATCAATCTACTAGGTAATTTCATTGCATAATTTGCTAAAGAAAATAAGGGCATGTTCATGTGTTCATTGCATTTGTCATGATTCAGGTGTGAAATTCAGACTAGTATTTGGGGATCAGGTAGCTAGGGAGAAAACGTATTGACTGGAACTTTAACACTATAGTTAAAGTAACTGACATTCAGGATCTCGCTTGACATGGGAATAAAGTCGTGATTCCCGACATCGTCATGCTCAAAAAATATATAATTTTAAAAAACTCGAGGTATGTTTTAAGTATAAGGAAACTGAGAGACACAATTTTTATTACAAATAAACACGACACTGTCATTAAAACAGGGATAACAATCAAGCATAACGTCCTCGTGTTTCTCTTTATTACTTTTACTCTGAAAACTCATATCTTGAATAATGACTAAGACATAATACTAAATATAAACAAAAGCTGAGAGAAACAATTATATATTTTTTATGAATAAAAAAATTGGGGCGGTACGCAGCTCTTACAAAGTCTTCTCTGATTAGCTGAGAAAACAATAGAACAAACAACACAACAATGGCTAACAATAGACCCTAGACCTAAAAACAATAGAGCTGCGTGGTATACAGGTCCAATGAAATTAGAGGTTCTAAAGAGCTGTGTGGCTACTGAAAAAATTATCTGAAATGAAAAAGACTCATATGATGACCAATACAACTACTGATGTTTTTGACCGAGAAAATCAAAGTAATGATGTTATCCTCCTCTTTCTTTCAAAGGAAACAGATGCGCATTGAAAACGTTCTTATTTAAGAGAAAGGACTACTGTATCCATTGCAGTTACAGGGATGTGCAAAGACTGGAAATTAAATACATCCAATTCCTGCATTGTGAACACTCGCAAGGACAGGATTTGATGTTTCGGCAAATAAGATTAACAGAAAATAACTACAACTACTACGTCTCTATTACGGGCAAGGTGAATTTGTACGGATGGCTTTTAACCCTCGGACGTACACGCTAACGTATACCCCCACCGTGGTACAACCTCCCCCCCCGGCTTTTTGCGATGTTGCAATATTTCGGAAATATTTTACATATCATAGATAGCCCGCGATGTGCTATACAAGATAAGGTAAATATTATGGGTTGTGACGCTGCTGGGGGTCCGTGACGTCATTCAAAATGGCCGCCAAGACGGCCGCCATCTTGGATTTTACCAAAAATTCAAATTTATTGGGAAAATGTGGAAATTCCAAATATTGTTTGCTAGAGTTGCAAAATAACATACAATTAAACATTTTAATGCTTTTGGTAGCATTTTATGTTTTTTCACTGAAAAAAGGTGAAAAACATGCATTTTTCATCAAAAATGGCTTGAACACATGTTACTTATGACGTCATATCTCGTTACCATTGCAACCGGTTGTCGCCAAACTTTATCAAAATGTGTCTCAAGGATAAATGAACAGCTACTGAAAACGCATGTGCTAATCTAAAATGGTCTTGAAAATATCGGAGAAAAAACTTAAAAGGGCGGGCGGGGGGTGGCAACCACCCCCCACCCCCTTGTACGTCCGAGGGTTAACTTCAAATAGAGGAAGGACAATTAACCGTCGTATATTCACTTTCTCCACAAAACCTATAATTTTAATATCATTTGACGTTGTTGTTTGGCAGGGAACGGCAAAGAAATGTACCAAATGTAAAACGCATGTGCGGAAAAGGCATTGTTTTCGCTCATTAAACCTATTGTTTTGTGCCATTCTCGTCGTCGTCGGGGTCGTGGCTGATTTTAGTTCTTGCAAAAAGCTCGCTAATAAACAAACAAGTGTTTCAGCGTCGATGAAAGAGCCGAAAAGCAATACAGTGGCAAAGAAAACGAGGCAACAGGCCTAGATGCAGAAGAAGCCCGGCGGGTTTTTAATTCTGTCCCGACCTTAAAAATAGGGAAGAAACATCTTCCGGTGACATTTTCGTCACAATCATCCCAGTGGGGAGTCGTCTTTTTGTTTTATAACTAGCAGTACTAACATGCAGGGGACTGGACATGACTTTTTGCTCTAACCATCTGAAGACAAATTTCAAAAACAATTTGTATTGTCTTTTCTGCCCAACGATTGGCCAATAGCCCAGATCTTTTAGCTACGACCGAACCTTTTCCCACCCAGTAATTAATTATTGGTTACCAAGACTTAACGATCGCTGGCACTAATTCTGAATCGAATGCGGTGTTTTGAAAGCTTTGTCTACAAAATATATAGAGAGAAAGGACAGAAAAAGACACAGGACTAATTAATGTCGGCAGTGTAAGTTTCTTTGAGATAAATAAAACTTTATTTATTCGAAATGCACTTTTCATATAGCCCATGGTTGCAAGCGTAACCCTCGTACGCACAAAGGGAGAGGTGGTGGATGCCACACCCCCCCCCCCCCTTTAAGGTTTTTCTCGGATTTTTTAAGAGCATCTATTGTTAGCCCATGGTGTCTTCAGTAGCTGTTCGTTTTTCCCTGCGACACATGATTTTTTTAAGTTGGGCGATAATCGATTGCTATGGTAACGAGATATTACGTCATAAGTTGTATGGGGTCAATTCACTGTTGAATAAAAGTGCGATTTGTTCACCTTTTTCTGGTAAAAAAAGCATATAAAATGCCACCAAAGCAGCAAAATGTTTAATTAGGGACTTTCATACCGGGAAGTCTGGGTACTAGTTTAGCGGCTTGTAGGGACAAAATTTCGCGGGAAAATTCAATAACATGGCGGTCCTTCGGAAGGTGACATAGTTTTACAAACATTTTCATCTGAAATTCAGATGAAAATGTTTGTAACACCATGCCCCCATGTGAAAGTTAAGAAAATACACGCTTTCAAATTCAGGGGGCCGTTTCTCGAAAGATCCGGTAATTACCGGGCTCGGAAAGCTGTTTTATTTTCATTGAAGATCGATGTTTCAAAAGTTTGGTTTGTTCGCTAGGACCTGCGCTTTTATTCTTTAGATTTTGATTTCAATATTTGGCTTCGGGCCCGAAAAGTTACCGGGAGTTTCGAGATACGGGCCCCTGGTGAGAAAGAAATTCAAGAAATATGGAGAAAGGTGTACAATTCAACAAGGAAGATTGCGTAAAGTGGCTGGCAGATATCGTAGCCTCTACATCTGGTTCAAAACAAGAACTAACAATCAGGATAAATCGATTATCAAGGTATCCAAGACTAGTCCAGAAACTCAAAGCAAGTCAGAAAAAGTCTATGGTTTTCCTTGTAGTCTTGATTCCGTGGATATTCCACCAGCCACAGCCAAATGGAGGGCAGCTAGCGACGTTCTTAAAAATAAAATATCAGCAAGACCACAGCGACAAACCGTTGAGTGTTGCTGGATCTCCCAGTTGTAGACCCGGATCAGTACAATAAGGGGCGACCCATTTGATTTTTGAGCGGGGGGGGGGGGGGGGGGGGTGGGGGGGGGTTAGAAGATTAAAAGAAATATTCCCTGCAGCCGCCCAAGCAAGGATAAAAAGTTCATGCATAGTAAACTCTGAGGAAAAAATAACATGCATGGATTGTGCGCCAAAAAACAAATTCCTACAAATCATAGACATGTTTCGATGGGTTGGTTGGTTGGTGCAAATCCCTGCCTGTAAGCTAGCAAAGCTGAGTGCAGTCTTTACATCCAAGCTATGTTCCTTTATTTAATAAACCAATGTTGTCTCAAAAACAGGAGTTCATTGTGTCTTAATATTTCTGTTATCTAATTTCTTTTAAATTACATGACATCTTAACAGATCACATGAAAACTTTAACCTCAAAACCATTATAAAAAATCAGTTTTACATCATTGTTGTCATACTTTATGTGGGTCTACAGACATTAGAAATTGAACATGCAGAACATCAAAATAAACTTTTGAATTGAATTTTTCGTACATAATGCATTTCTTTTCCAGACTGTCCAACCATCCCGATTTCGTTGGGATTAGAACCAAAATCTGCAAAGGACCGCAAACGATAATGCTGTAAACGATACGTAGGATCTGAGAAAGAAATCTGTCTTTTAACGTAGTCAGATCAGCCTTGCAGTTTGTCGTTTATCGTCGGGATTACCCCGATTTGGCTTGAAAATCCCAAAATCTCGATCAATATGCGATCGGGATAGGAAAAAACCCGATTTTGACATCTGTTCTGTCATTTTTGGTTGGGTCTCGTCAGCACGGTGTAGCAGCAAAAAGATAGAAAAACTAGCGCGAACGCCAGTTCTTTACCAAATCGCACGTGGTGATGGCAACAAATTAGTATTCATTAACTTTTCATACAGATTTCTACTCATGTTTCATTTCACAAGTACGATAAAATATTCGCGTCCGATCTGTATGGCCTTTACAATGGCTCGCCCTCGGCTCCCGCTCATATTTTATCTACTACTTACGCTGCCTTGTCGAGCTTAGCCGATTTTTTCAAAATAATCGGCGAATTTTAAAGTCAACAAGTCCTTTTTGCGTTGCTATTTTGAAGGCGATATCTATGTATTATAGATAATCCTAAGCGAGTCCATACAATATTTAATTTCACTTCTTTGTACAGTAGAACTCGCTTTGCTACGTGCTTGCTACTTGCTAGTCCTAACTAAAGGGAAATAGGCAATTGTAGAGCTAGCCATTTTATGGTATTAAGCCGGTATAATGTGATGAGCTACTGTGCTAACTGGCTTTATAACGTTTGCTTTCTAGCCACGGTAAAGGAAACAATTTCGAAGTTGTGGACTTTTCACACCAGCGAATTTCCTAAAATATTTTAGTAGGGATGTGCAGCCCGGTTGTCGAAACGCACATTCAATTCCAACCCATCCATTTTCAGACCTATTAAAAATACATAATACAGTTTTCAGCACTTCAGTATTCTGGCATACAAATTTCATAATATATGTCAATCAAAGAAAAGCCGTTGAAAATATTTTGAATTGTGACAGGACTACAAGACAACAGAGGCAGAAGATCATCGAAAACTTTACCCGCTAAAAGAAGGTAAAAAATATTTATTTATTAAATTGACGTCCAAGCCCGTCAAAAATTAAGAGATAAGTATTTTTTCACAGTTACTGGGCTTAAGCTTGTTACTTTCAAATCTTGTCACAATTCAGTTTAATCAGGAGGAGCTTTTCTTTGATTGACTTCCACCAAATCTCATCTTTATCCGCCTCTTTTGAAGTTAATGGGTTGTGTATGAAAGTCCCTAATGAAATGTAATTACCGGTAATTACCGGGTCTTTCGAGAAATGGCCCCCTGAACTTCACATGGTGGCATGGTGTTACAAACATTTTCATCTGAATTTCAGATGAAAATGTTTGTAAAACTATATCACCTTCCGAAGGACCGCCATGTTATTGAATTTTCCCGCGAAATTTTGTCCCTACAAGCCGCTAAACTAGTACCCAGACTTCCCGGTATGAAAGTCCCTAATTGTATCATACGTTACAATTCTAGGGAACAAGATTTGCAATTTCTGCATTTTGTCGATAAATTTGAATTTTCAGTGAAATCAGGTAGGCTCCTTGTGAAATCCAAGATAGCGGCCATTTTGGAAACGTCACGGACCTCTAGCGGCGCAATAATCCTTAATATTTGCCCCATCTTGTAGAGCACATCGCAGGTTATCTATTATAGGTAAAATATTTCCGAAATATTGTAACACCACAAAAACCCTCATCACATCATCTCTCGATCAATTTATTATTGCATACATAATATTTTTATTCTTGCAAAATTTATATGTCATATACCCTATTTTAAGATGTCTATGTGGGATTTTCAATGCGAAATCTTAAACGCGAATAATTTCACCTTTACTGATTTCGAAGTTTCTTGTTCATCGTCGTCATGGTGATATGTATAGATAGGCCAAGCCTAACAGCGTCGCACTTTGAACAAGCTTAACTTATAAGGCGAAACTTAACTAAGATGAAAGGTTGGAAGCACAAGAATTAAGATTGACGACCGGGCTGTTTTCAATTTTAGCAATTCTCAAAAAGAGTATTACCCTACCGTCTGCACAGTACATTTAGATCTTACAAAAGTTCACAAAAACAACTTTTCTCTGTCTAGAATAACTAGTACGACTACTTTCCGACTAAAATACAGTTTTTGTTTGTCAAAAAATGCCCGAGAAACTGATTTGGTAATCAAAAATGCAAAAATACACAAACATATTTGCATAAGGCGACGCGAGTATAAAATCTAAGTCTTGTTTATTTTACATAAAATCGCTTTTCAATCTATGTAATGAATGAACAAACACATAAAAATGGACAACACAATCTTCTTTTGAAAAATTTTATTGAAATCTCCATTAGTTTATGTTTAAAAGCAAAACGCGTACCATTTATAGCGCATCGAGGCCGAGCCGTGTCTTCGGTGAAATTCAGGAAATTAATACAACCGAATTAAGCTACACGTTTATAAACAATTCTCCAAAACTAACGAGAACACAAATAAAAAGTCAATCACAGATTGATATCAAGATAATTTCCCATCGAAAAATGTAATTTGTTTTACCTTTAAGTCCCTCGCTTGCTTGAAAATTATTGAAATCTCCGCGTTGGTTCTGAAATCCGTAATAAAAACAAACATCTCCCGCATTGATATAAACGTATGAAGGTCCTCGAAGCAAGATTTTATCCCTTAAAGCTCTTTTTTTTTCCACTAAAGCGGCTTCTGAGTATCCCTTATTTAGTATCCCTGTCTTGAGTAGCAAACCGAGAACAAATGCAGGGAAACAACGACCTTACTGCCTCACTAAACACTGCGAAAGATCCAAATTTTAAAGTTTTTACCGAGCTGACGACTGTGTAGCCGCGAGTGTGGCGTCATTCGCGCATGTTTTGCGACGTCATACGCACCCGCGAGCTAGCCTTGCGCGACAGCTCACACATGTGACAGACGCCGACCGCGAAACATTCCGCTGGCCACGACCATGAAAAATGACGGGCATGGGTTCTATGAGTATGGGGCTGCGCAGCCGGGCCTTCGGCCCGGCGAGTGCTCCGCTATTAAGCGACCGCGGCCACCTTTCGGCGGTCCCGATGAGGGTTTTCCTATTGTTTTTATCCTTATTAAGCGGCCACCATAAATTTAATACACCTAGTCTGGCGTTGTTTTGAACAACCTGGCCATTTATTTTTGTTGTTGCGATTTTTCAAGGATACAGTATTTTGGTGACAATAATCAGTGAAACTTTAAATTTGCGAATACAGTACGTAACAGGCGGACTTGATGAATGGACGAAAAAGGAAGATAATCGCCAGAAAATATCTTTAAGTATGTCTGCTGCTGTCATCGGCTGGCTTCGTTTACGATTTTTGTCTGTCGAATTCGCAGCCTAAAGATGCTGTTTTGCTCTACAATCTTCGTGTAACTTGTATCGCAGCTGCACTCACTTGCAACATTTTGCGGAAGTGATGGCGAGATAATTTGTATTTAAAGTGCCCCTATGATCAAATTTTTGATTTTCATTTTTTTTACATTTTCGTGTACTATTAGACTTTCTTACTCGTCTTGCCAAATTTCAATCCATTATGTACGTCAGAAGTAATTTCATTTTAACATTTATTTCCGAGAATTTACGGCCGCCATTAATCAACCTTGTTCCAAGGCTTGGTTGCGAATTGGAGAAAGTGACGTCAAAGACTCAAACATACCTCACGGGCTGAAATTATAATAACAACAAGAAGCTGTACACAGCTTGAACTCGTGGCGCCTTTAACTCATTGCAGCATTGATTCCCGAGTGAATTGAGTGCTTTTACGGAGAAACATAAGCTTGAAATTATGTCTAATCAAAGGCTCCTAAGAGCCAACCCGAGAAGAAGAAATGCTAACGCGTAACGCGTAACGCGTAACGCAATAATGCCGTAAGCTTACGTTTTCACACTGACACGGTTCGATATATATATATTTCAAAAACATCCTTTGTCTGGATCTTTCTTCCAAAATGTTAATTAATATTCCTCAAAATATGGAAATAAAGACAATAAACTCCTTGCCGATATTTCGTCTTTATTATAAAAGACTTCGTCAGGGCAACTGAGTTGCCCTGACGAAGTCTTTTATAATAAAGACGAAATATCGGCAAGGAGTTTATTGTCTTTATTTCCATATTTTGAGGAATATATATATATATATATATATATATATATATATATATATATATATATATATATATATATATATATATTTTAAATTAAACGTAAGGATTTTTGACGAACGAAAAAAAAAGTACATCACTTTCATAATGTCCAGTTTGAAAAAAGAAAAAAAAATGAAAAAAAAAAGGCGTTATGGAGAGTCGAACTCGGGCCGTCCGGGACTGAGGCACAAATTCAATCCACTGCGCTGCTCAAGAACACATACTAACTAGAAACTAAATTTTATTCTTTTAAGCCAGATACGCATCAGAACGCGTGTTCAGGTTGCAAAATCCTTTCAGATCGATTTTAATGTTGCACTAAAAACACCAAATGCGAAACATCTGTAAGCTTATTGTTGTCTATATTCGTTTACATCAAATTAATTATTGTTATCGTTGGATTCACGTTGAATTCCTGTTACGAAACGTGTTCGTAACAAAACATTTGCTCACTAAGTTTACAGCTGATGGAAGGAGCGAGTGAGTGAGTGAGTGAGAGAGTGAATTTTATTTAAACACCGTTGCCGATAACCCGTTCATCATGCTTTCACGTATACACGGGTTTAAAAGTAAGACGACACTGCATTCACTAGATTCAGTAGCTGACACTTAAGCTCGACCCGGAGCTCGATCGCTAAGCAAATGGTAAGTTTAATATATAAAACACAGAACTTGCCAAAGCAAAAATCCCACAGGAATAAGCGGCGAACACAATATCAAACGGTCCTATCCATCCATGAAAGCCTTGAATTGTCTTGAAAATGTGCAATTGTACGCTGTAGTTCTTTATCTTGCTTCTCGAGTCAACACACGGAGAGATTTTACGGTAATGTATTTCATGGCCGAAAGCCATATAGTCGTCGACATAGACTTAAATATGCGTGCATAAATTTGCATGCGCTAATGTGACACGAAAAAAAATAAGAAAAGTCAAAGCCGGATTTACAACTCGTGTGCTTCGCCACGAGTAATCAGCATAGAAAATTGCACGAAGAACGAGTCCAAAGTTTTTGTTGCCTTTCGCGTGATTTTCAATACTTATTGTTATTATAATTTCAACCCGTGAGGTATGTTTGAATCTTTGATGTCACTTTCTCCCATTCGCAACCAAGCCTTGGAACAAGGTTGATTTAATGGCGGCCGTAAATTTTCGGAAATAAATGTTAAAATAAAATGACTTCTGATGTTCGTAATGGATTGAAATTTGGTAAGATGAGTAAGAAAGTCTAATTGTACACGAAAATGTAAAAATATGAAAATAAAAATTTGATCATAGGGGCACTTTATAACAGAAACGGAAATATGATGGTCATGTTTTGTGATAAATAAAGAATAAAGCCACCTACACACTTGACATTTTTTGCTACCCTTGTCACAATGAATGGCCTGAATCGTCAGTGATTTTCGCAGCGATCCTGATCGTCAGGACGAGTGATATAAATTATCGATACATAGCATGTTAAACATCAGCGAATAAAAATCGCCAGTGAGTCGCATAGTCTTCCCGCTCCCGCGGTTGAAATCGCGAATCATGAACGTTCTTATTCAATCAGTCGAAATTCATAATTTCGTTACGCAAAAATATAACAGTCGAACCCCTTTGAAACGGCCACCTAATAAGCGGCTACCCCCTTTTAAGCGGCCAGTTATCAAAGTCCAGATTTTTTGTCAATATAATGCTGTAAATAAAACCCCTATTTAGCAAACACATTGTACAGAAATGGTGGTGAGATACGTTGCATTTTTACACAACAGCATGCCGTGGTAAGCATGCAGGAGATAGAGTACCGAAGTGATGACGTCACAAAAACTAAATTTGTGAAATTATGGGATTTGATTAGATATTTGGAAAGGGCATGACGAAAAATGCCCGCTTGCCTTGGTTCATTACGTAATGAACCAAGGCAAAAATTAGAAAGGTTTGTATGGAGTCATCAGAGCATAACGGTGCCAATATCTCATCCCCAAATTGCAATAAGATGCTGATTTTTGGCAAGCGGGCATTTTTCGTCATGCCCTTTCCGAATATCTAATCAAATCCCATAATTTCACAAGCGTGACGTCATACTTCGGTACTCTTTTCAGTTCTTTCGTATTAGTAAGTGTTATTCGCCTCGGTAGTCTCAAAATGTTGGTATAGTATTAATTGTGGGTTTAGCCGTAGTCGGGCTTTGAGTGCCAAAATTAAATCAAACATATTTTAAAAAAAGTGTTTGGTTAATTTGAAGAGGTAGTGTCAGAGGGATTTAGTGTCATTTCGTAACTAGCAAAAAAAAAAACATGTTTTTGAATTAACTGAAACGGAAATACGATGATAAAGTTTGGGTCTGAATGAATTGCAACTTGAAAAAAAAATAGCCTAACTTTTTCCAAGTTGCCACATTTTTGTTTCCAAAATCACAGGCGAGTACAAATTATGATTTGTTCATCTTTCACGAATTGGTTGATTTCTTTCTCTTGGTGTTTTAGTGATATTTTGTAAATATTTAAAGATATTGTAGCATAGTTAAAACCAAAAAAGGTCACAATCTCCCTGACACTGCTCCTTTGATCTCATGTAAAATATTTTCACGAGCCAAGTGAATCAGACAACGTGTATCTCCGGTTTCCGTAGTATAAAGTCAGTAGTAGTAGGGGATGTTCGTCTTTGGATGAAATGCTAGTCCATTCCATTATTATATTTCCAGTACTAATTTAAACAGCTCGGCGTGTAAAGAACTTGAACAACATGGCGACAGAGGCCAGGCTCAAGTCGCGGTTTGATCTTCAGATCAAAAGTCCGACGCGCCCACCACGAGACCATCGTGCCTCCAGATATATGCATATTGAAAATTGATTGCATGTTAGTTTGAATCGGGATCTTAAATAACTGGGCCTTTTATGCATGTTTTAGTTGACTGTATTTCTTCGTTCAAAACGCGTTTGAAAAAGCTAACAAAAAGTGAGATGTTGGAACTTAGCGGCTGCTGGCAAGTTCCTAGCGTATCGTCCATCTTATATCGATATAATGTGCTATACGTCCTGCATACTTCTAGGATCAGTGATGTCAAAAGCGTCCGACATTGGTGATAATTTTTGATATGCCTTAATAGCATTTACTGACTGATGAAGTCAACATTAACCATCCTTCTATTTATCACAATTAATGTTATTTTTAAAGGTAAAATGGTTACACTCACAGATCCAACAACTCTTTGTTGTGATCAAAAACTACTAAAGGCAAGTCATTCAGCTGGTTGTTATCCAAATGCCTAAGGAAGAATAGTGACATTCTAGTGGTAACTTCTCAGTATATTAATAAATGCGTTTAAAATAAATGAATCTGGAGTAGTTAGAACTTTGATTTTATTAATATTCAATTCAGTAGGATGGCAATATTGTTTGTTTTGGGTTTTGTAACATTGTAACTTACAGGCGCCTCAGATTGGTGTTGTTAAAAACCAGTCCAGAAGACAACACTTTCAATTTGTTGTTGTTCAAGTACCTAACAGCAAATAATATATTATAAGTAAAAATTATGAACAACTTTGCGATAAAGTGCTCTTTTATAAGCACACATTCTACAAAACTAAAATGAAAATGTAAGACCGAAATAGTTTTATGAGTCTATTACAGGAAGACTTCTTGGTGAGCACAAAGTTGCATGCACTCATGTTGTCACGCCGAAGATTTTATGATCATCCACGAACTTTTCGGCGTGGTCTCGGCAGCATCACTCAGAACAAAAGGCCGATTGTTTAAAGACACAGTATTGTCCATTATGCTTAACACGCCTCTGTTATTGTTTTGGTTTGCATAGGAACGAGGCTTCTATCGTTCAAAGGCGGATGAAGCATAATGGACAAAACTGGGTCTTTATATTTAATGTGCGAATTTGAGCCGGTACAATAGAACATTTCCTGATCAATCTTATAACAGCACATCATCCGAGCCGTGACTCCGGGTGAATAATCATACGAGAAAACAAGTTGCCATGCCACGCTTAGTGCGGTGACAAAATAGTTCACAAATTGAGTTAATGATCATGCTACATGTAATGCCAATTCGAAACATGTTTTTTCTTTTTCTGAGTGAGGTCACCACATTTAGCATTCTCCGTACGTCGCACGAACACTCATCGAATATAATTACAATCACTTTTCTACTTTTTTTACCGTTCATGAAGGGCACATTGCAATAACCGAGGGTGGACGTCACTTCCAGCACTGACTGTACGCATCTATTTTCCCTTTGTTCTCGGAACACATAGCAGTATAGTCAAGATAATTAACGATACGTGTTTGAGTTGTGCGGCAAGGTCATAAATAGTAATCCTATCAGTCTAACGAAATTGGATGATCTTGGGCTTCTCCAACTATCAATTTTTTCAAGCGATTTTCTCTCTTTGTGTTCATCTTTACTACAATTAAAACAGAATGTCAGCTTCTATAATAATATTTTATCAAATCGCATAGAACATTTAAACTCCGTTTAAGTATGTTGTGTCCGCGATCTTTAATATCTTTTTACGTCCGTGATGCTCATGCATTATTGATGTTCACGAGAACTGCCGAAGTACACGTGCACTGTTGACGGACATGAGCACGTGAAGTGCAGTGCACTTCGACGATGACCTGCTACACTCCTGTAAAATATACTGACGTTAGCAGTACACGTGAAAAGCTCGCAACCCATCCATTGGGTTGCTATCCAATATGTTCCGGTCCTAAATACTAAAACATGGGGCCGGCACGTGACCCGAATAAGGCAAGAAAGGCAAACACATTCAGGGTGTGACCAACTGCGTTTTGAAGGTAAGTCGAGAGAAGGTGTGTGCAAAAATAACAGTTGAAAAATCTGCCCTCGTATACAAATCCTGTACAGCCACAATAAAAGCTGGTTTATATTTTTCTTTTTTTCAGAACGAAGACATGGAAAATCCGGGTAAAGAAAATGATTTGGTAACTAAACAAGTTGAAAGCTACTAAAACTTTGAAAACCTAAACTTTGTTCACAGTCGTAGAGTAAGTTGTTTATCTTTCAAAAAAAATGATTCATAAGTAAATTGCGGTTCGCATGAACTAAACGGCTTTGAATAAAAGCTGCCGTACGTATCCCGGCTACAAACTAATTAAACAGATAACTTCTGATCTTCCCTACCCTCCCACAACAACAATATGAGCTGAATTACGGGTGTGACTAAAACGCCGATTGCAGACCGTGGAACCTGCGGAAACTCCGGAACCTGCGGAACCTGCGGAACCTATATTTTTTTGGTCAAACAAGTAATAAAATAAAAAAAAAAATAATAAAATTAAATATCCAAAAACCTTAACACTGTTCGAAATTTCGTTTTCGGGTCTAAAGAACGGTTGTAACGCTTAAAGACTAAAGGCGTAACGGGTAACGGCGTATCGGCGTAACGAGATTTTTTTTTTATTTTTCATTTTTTTATCATTTCATTTTGAACCCGTAAATACGCGAAGCGTAATGAACGGGTTATTGGAGACGATGGCGAATTCACTCACTCACTTGCTCACTCGCTCGTCGGCTAAGATTTAGGCGATATCACGCTCGCTTTCGCGCTATAATAGTTAAATATAAATACATTTTTCGCTCGAATTCGCGCGGCTTAGCTCCCGAGGCACGACAAATTTATTAACCTCGCTACGCTCAGGCCTTCGGCCCTCGCTTCGCGAGGAATTGGGGCGAAAAAAAATATATTTGGCGCGATTTGTTTCTTTTTTTTTTGCGCTATTTGGCAGGCGCTATTTGGTAATTTGTATATAAAGCCGACCATGGATGTGCTCGTAATTCTCATTTTACCCAGTCTTTAAGATACGCAGGCTAACTTGTGATCTCTTTAGCGTCAACTTGACAAAATATGTCATCGCTTAAAGACTGGGCAAAATGAGAATTAAAAGAAAAACCTCTTGCGAGAATTATGCACTATAGAGCGTATGCACATGACGTCACGGCGGCCATATTGGTGTACCAAAACAATAGAACGGCGGCCATGTTGGTGTACCAAAACAATCCTGTGGGATTTGAACGCTTTTCTTATGTTAACACTTTCTTTTGTTCCAATAAATTTGCATAGCTGCTTGCCACGTGAGTGCATACGCTCTATTGTAAATCTACGTTACGTACGAGCACATCCATGGTCGGCTTTATATGCAAATTTTACTCTTTACAAATGGCGCCCGCCAAAAGGCGCAAAAAAAGAAACAAATCGCGCCAAATACGATTTAGTTTTCGCTCTAATTAAATCCTTGATCACTTCTGTTTATTCCATAAATGAAATCAAATCAAAGGCTCCTGTGAGCCAACCCGTGATTAAGAAATGCTTTTAAAAGTGTAACGCAATATTGCGAATGCAAGGACTTTTGACGAAAGCATAAAAAAGAAGCAAAAAAAAAACAAAAACAGTACATCACCTTTTTAATGTCCAGTCCGAAAAAAAAAGGAAAAAAAAAAAGGAAATGTGGGTCTCGAGATTTTTTTTTTATTTTTCATTTTTATATTTTATCTTTCATTTTTTCCTCATTTCATTTTGAACCCGTGAATACGCGAAGCGTAATGAACGGGTTATTGGAGACGATGGCAAATTCACTCACTCACTTGCTCACTCGCTCGCTCAATCCATCACTTGACCTCTGTAAACTTCCTTCATAATTCCACTGACCAGTGCGTAAGACTTTCGTGGGAAAGAGATAGTTGATCGCCGGAAAGGGAACAATTTGAAAGCCCTGCTCTGATGTTTTGTATTTGGTGTCCTTTAATGGAACATTAAAACCGATCTACAGACTTTAAAAAAAGGACACGCAATTCTACCGCATATTTACGTTTAAGTAATAAGATTTTCCCATTGGATTTGCGAGTTACTTCGTAGCTCAGTGGCATGGTTCATGGATCTGTGCGCGGAAGGCCCGGAGTTCGAATCTCTTTCGAGACCCACATTTCCTTTTTTTTTTTCCTTTTTTTTTTCGGACTGGACAGTAAAAAGGTGATGTACTGTTTTTTTTTTTTTGCTTCTTTTTTTTGCTTTCGTCAAAAGTCCTTGCATTCGCAATATTGCGTTACACTTTTAAAAGCATTTCTTAATCACGGGTTGGCTCACAGGAGCCTTTGTTTCTCTTCTGACGTTTTGCGGCTCTGCCTAAGTGTCGCCGCGCTACCTCATGGGCGCCGGCCAGTCTCTGTTGGAGAGCCAAGGCATACTCAGTTGTCAGAGGTGGTGAGTCTGGAGTTGACTCAGTGATCACATCTAGTGGTACTTCAATCTCTCGTCCCAGCATCAACATGTTTGGGGTTTCGCCAGTAGATTCGTGTATAGAACTTCGATAAGCCATCATACAGGGTTGCAGTTGCAGGTCCCAGTCCTCTTGACTTTCTTTCAGTTTACCTAGAAGCATTTCAACCAATGTCCGATTGTAACGTTCCACTTGACCATCAGACTGTGGGTGCAACGGAGATGTTCTCGTTTTCTCAATGTCCAAGAGCTTACATACTTCAGCCATAACCTTGGACTCAAAATTGGTTCCATTGTCACTGTGTAGCTCGCGAGGCACTCCAAATCTGCACACAAACTCAGCTACAAGCTTTTCAGCCACTGTAACAGCTTCTTGGTTTGGGATAGCATAACTCTCGGTCCACTTTGTAAAATAGTCTGTCACAACAAGTACAAATCTATTTCCACGGGGAGTCAGAGGTAGGGGTCCCAGTATGTCCATGGCAAGACGCTCCATATGCGCACCGACTACATACTGCTTTAATGGCGAACGTCGCTTTCTTCCCCAGTTCTTCTTAGCACCACACTCATGGCAAACTCTGACCCATTTTTTGACTTGAGAAGTTAACCCTGGCCAGTAGTAACGAGCTCTAAGTGCTCCAAGCGTCTTGTTAACACCTCGATGACTTGCAGTTGTGTGGTCATAATGCGCTCTAAGGCTGTCTCGCAAATTTCGCGGAAGTATAATCTGATACTTCACCCTCGTACCACTTCCCTCCTCCCATTTCCGGCAAAGTACCCGATCATGGATTTTCAGTTGATCCCACTGTGCCCAGAGTGACTTCACGGTGCGGTCATAGGGAGATACATCTTCCCACTTCGGCCTAACAGCACTGGCCTCTTTCAACTGGAGTATCACCTTTAAACTGGGATCTGCTACTTGTTGCTCACGAAGGTACTCACGAGTCCAGCTTGGTTCCAATTTGATTGTGTTGCACCTTGTACTGGGTTGATCGCTAGTCAAACAATGTTCAGTAGTAGCTGAGGACAATTCTGCTTCACCTTGTTCGACCTGAGGACTGTCTACTTGTCTTACAACAAAATCGTCACTCCCAGCAAGTGAAACGTCAGTCTGAACAGCAACACTAATCATTTTCTCAGCCTTCTTCCACTCCTTACACCATTTGCAGCCATCACTACAAGGTCTTCGCGACATGGCATCAGCATTTTGATGCCTCTGGCCTGCCCGGTATTCAATCTCATAGTCAAACGGACTTAGGAGCTCTATCCACCTTGCCAACTGTCCCTCTGGTTCCTTAGCTTTCAGTACTGAGCGAAGGGGTGCATGGTCGGTTCTGATGCGAAACTTTGGTCCGTGCAAATAATGGCGAAAGTGCTTGGTGAACTCTACAACCGCAAGCAGTTCTTTTCGTGTGACAAAATAGTTTCTCTCAGCTTTGGTCAACGTTCGGCTAGCGAAAGCAACAGGGTGTTCTATTCCATCCTTCATCTGACTCAGAACGGCTCCAATGCCATGATTACTGGCGTCTGTGTCCAGTATGAACTCAGCAGTAAAGTCAGGGTAAGACAGGACCGGAACAGTGGACAGCAACTTCTTTATCGTGTCAAAGGAAACTTGGCACTCTGACGTCCAAGCAAAGTCAACATTTGCTTCAGTCAGCTTGTTCAGGGGTCTGGCTACACTGGCAAAATTAGGCACAAACCTTCGGTAGTAACTCGCAAGTCCGAAGAAGCTTCTCACTTCAGTTGCGTTCTCAGGCACTGGCCACGCACAAACTCGTTCAACCTTCGCAGGATCAGTTTCAATACCATTCTCCGACACAATATGACCCAGGTAAGCAACACTCTTCTGAAACAACACACATTTGCTGGGTTTCAATTTAAGTCCAGCCGAGGCAAATCGACGAAATATCTCCTCCAAACGCACCATTTCTTCTCCAAATGTTCTTCCGTACACAATTGTGTCATCCAAGTAGATTAAGCAGGTTTCAAACCTCAGTCCTACTAAGATCAGTTCCATTAATCGCTCAAAGGTACTTGGCGAGGACGTTAGTCCGAAAGGCATGACATTCCATTCGTAGAGACCAGAGGTGGTTACGAAGGCAGCTTTCCCACAACTCGCTGGGTCCATTGGAACCTGCCAATACCCGGAGGCCAGGTCCAACGTTGAGAACCACTTTGCCCCGGAAAGGGCGCAAAGGGAGTCATCAATGCGTGGGAGCGGATAGGCATCTTTAGCCGTCACTGCATTGACCTGTCTGTAGTCTACGCAGAACCTTTGAGTACCATCTTTCTTGGTAACTAAAACCACAGGAAGACGACCAAGAGCTGGTGGATTTCTTCACAATGCCTCTTTCCAATAGATCTTCCACTTGTCTTTCGATTTCAGCATGCTTTGATGGTGATGTTCGTCGCGGTTGCTGTTTTATGGGTCTTGCATTTCCTGTGTCTATGTGGTGTGTCACCAGGTTGGTTCTACCCAGATCTTGCTCTGACAATGAGAATACGTCTTTGTGTCGATGTAGCAGTTTGGCAACTTCCTCACGTTCCTCTTCAGCCAACCCTTCTGTGTTGCGTTGCCAGAGATCTCTGAGCTGATTGGGTAATGTTTCTCCCTTGAACTCACTACTCCTTGAGGTTTGCTCCACTCCACTTGGGGCGCACTGTGAGTCAACTCTAGGAAGCTCCAACTCCGCCACACTGGTTACTGGTTTAGCAACAGCTACTACGGTTTGAGCACCGATGGTTTGTGTTTTGTCAGAGGTGTTCAGAATCCTTACAGGTACAAGGCCAGTATCTCCCGCAGATACCAGAGTTCTGCCGATGTATAGACCTTTGTCTTGCAAACGGGTTCCACAGGGCTCTAAGATGCGTAATCCTTGATTGGCCTTCTCAGACTTAGCCACTGACTGTCGTTGGATGAGATGAACTGGTATCACTGCCTCACAGTGTGGTTCGATTGCCACAAGACGACGTGTTACACACCTAAGACTGAGCTGCTGGCAACTCATACTACAGCATTCCACCTCCTCTCCATTGATGACAAGTCGCTGCTGAACTAGGTCAATCTTAGCATCAACATCTGACAAGAATTTCATTCCTAATATAGCAGTGTCCTCGATATCAGCTACCAACACACTCAAGCTAACATCCTGAGTTCCAATTCTTACAGTAAATTCCCCTGTACCATATGTGTTAGTTCTCCGTCCATCTGCAACAAACACTTAGGAACCATCTTCACGCAAAGGAAACTTAAAAGCTTCAGGCAATCTTGTATAACACTCATAAGAGAGAATGTTCCTCACGGCACCTGTATCTATCAGCCAACCAATCTTACACTGTCCTATAAACCCTGTAATGTAAAGTCCATGTGGGCGAGATTTCGTACTCCGTACTGTCACATGTTCATTCTTTTCACAATTGTAATTTACAGTGTCAAAACGTTCAGGCCCTTGCGTACTGTCATTTGGGCATCCTACTGGGCCCTCCAGGACACCCTGTTCGCGTTTCCCGGAAACTGGCTAGTCACCTGGCTTTCTCTCAAGTTAGGAAATTCTCTTCTCAAGTGTCCCCTCTTTCCGCAATTCCAGCATTCCCATCCCCTTCTGGGTCCCTGTGGCCCCCGATAATTGCTAGCTTGGGTACCCTGTGGCTGCTCTTGTCTTGCAAGAAACTCATTTAACTGCTTAATGATGTTTTCCTGGGCTTCTAACTGCTGTTGTTGTTGTTCAATCTGAACCCTAAGCCCATCCATCTGCATTTGCAATTGTGTACGTTCCGTTTCCATTGCACGGACTTTACTGCCTGCCCGTCTAAATGAGTTATTGGTATCTAATAGGAGAAGGGAGTCCAACTCTCTAGCAAGGGAAAGGGCTTCGTCAAGAGTTCCCGGTTTTTCCCGCCTTAGATACAGCCTATCATCTTTATCACTCAAAGCATCAACAAAATGTTGCACAGCAAAGCGTTCCTGTACATCCACACCTAAATCCTGATATGCGAGGTCTACCGTGGAACGAATATCTGTAGCTAACATTTGCAAACTCTCACCTTCAAACTGTCGGCGGTTGAGAAGCCTCGCCTGATGCAATTCCGCTTGTTTTTCTACACCAAACTTTAACTGCAATCGTTCCACAATTTTTCCGTATTGCCGACATTCTGAATCTGCCAGTCCACTTAGCAATTTCCTACTGTCTCCGCGAAGACTAGCCGTCAAAAACATCCCCTTTTCTTGATCATCCCAACCATTGACAATCGCACACCGCTCGAAATGCATTAAATACTCATTCAACGGTTGTCTACCATCGAAATCTTCCGGCAGTTTGACTGGCTTTTTGACTTTCCGTTCAGCTGTCTTGACGAAAGAGAACAGGTCGTCTTCACTACGGAAAGGATTTCTAGAATTTGAAAGTGGCGTTGAGCTTACAGGAGGGTTAAAACTTCCAATCTCCGATCGTAGGAAGAAAGGATTAGCCGATTTGTTGAGTTGTCGTGCCGCTGTCAGCTGCTCTGATGCCTTGGAATGGGTGCAATCGTCGTTTTCACTGCGGAATGGATTTGCAGGTTTTGCACGTGGTGTTTCGCTCGCTGCGAGCGTAGAATCTCCAACCTCAGATCGTGCGAAGAATGGGCTAAGTGTCTCCAAATCCGGTTTAAATGGATTTGCTGACTTACTAGGAGTCGCCGACCGCTGCCACCAATGTGATGTTTCCATGTTTCGGGTCCTCAGGCGCTCATCTGAATCTACACACACTGAGCGGCCATGTTATATTTTATTCTTTCACCGTGACACACCACAACAACTCTGCGGGGGACTGGTAACAAGAGTTACAATGGTACTGCTACGGGGGGGGTGGGGGGGTACGGTCAGGTCTTGGCTTCCGCTACAATATATATAAACAAATATTAGATTCACAACGGGATAGTTTGTGTGGCCTGTCACCCCTTGCCACTTCCCGCTAATTTCCCCCCGAGAATAGTTGGTATACATCAAGGATAGCAAAATGCTTCGGCGCTCTTTGGAAACGACCTGTAGCATTCATAAGGTGGTCGGAATGTATTTATTAATGTTTGGCGATTCTCGGAAGATGTGGAAAACATTCATACGTTCTAATTCGGAAAGCTTCTATAAGTCTTTGATATATTAATTAACTTATGCTCTGACGTCTTAAAAAATTACGGTTATGAAAAATTGGTAAAATTGAAAAACAAATTAACTGAGATCTGTCAAAATTACCTGATACCGAGAAATGGCTAAAATTTTAACTGATAGTTGAGAAATGGCCGAAAAGTTAACTGATAACTGAGATTCCAGTACCCCCATCCAGACCCTATTTTACAGATATATACCGTATTATGGTTCGGAAGGCGTCCATTGTAGCGAAAGTGGAATGGAAAAGTTTAGCCTGCTTTTTTGTATACCCTTGTCACTTTGAATGGCGAAAATTACCAGTGATTTTCGCCAGCGATCCTGATCGTCATAGAAAACATCGATATATAGCATGTTAAATATAAGCGAATAAAAATTGCCGGTGATTCGCATAGTCTTCCGCTCCCGCGGTTGAAATCGCGAATCATGAACGTTCTCATTCAATCAATCGAAATTCACGATTTCGTTACGCAAATATTATAGTCGAACCCCTATTAAGCGGCCTCCTATTTAAGCGGCCACCCCCTTTGAAGCAGCCAGTTATCAAAGTCCCGAATTTATTATCAGTACAATACTGTAAATAAAACCCCTATTTAGCGACCGTGGCCACCTTTTGGCGGAAACGATGAGGGTTTTCCTATTGTTTTTTTTTAATCCTTATTAAGCGGCCACCAAATATTTAATACACGTAGTCTGGCCTTGTTTTGAACAACCTGATGTGCATATCGGCCCTTTATTTTGTTGTTGTAATTTTTAAAGGATACAGTATTTTAGTGACAAAAATCAGTGAAACTTTGAATTTGCGAATGCACCACGTAACAGGCGGACTTCGTTTACGAATTCGCAATCTAAAGATGCTGTTTTGCTCTACAATCCTCATGCAGCTTGTATCGCAGCTGCACGCACTTGCAACATTTTGCGGAAGTGGTGGCGAGATAAGTTGTATTTAATGGCCCTGTCACACTATTGCGTATCGTACTAGCGTATGCCAGCGTATGAAAAATATCACTCATACGCTGGTATACGGTGATATACGCTAGGGGTACGTTAGGCATAGGTTGTATACGTTTCAAGCACGGTCGCATATGGTGGCATACGCTGGCATACGGCGAGGCAGAAAATTTTTTTTAAGCATGTATAAAAATTTTGTGCGTATTCAGACGTATCGTTTATTGGCTAAGCATACGCTAGGCATACGCTGAATACGCAAGAGTTACGCTAAAGGTACGTTACTCCTAGGTCAAGTACGCTGGTCATTTTGTGCGTTTTTATCTCTCATACGCAATAGTGTGACAGGGCCTTTAGATAGCAGTATGTAATTAACGTGCAGGGGAAACAGTCGTTTCGTAAGTAAGTGTTATTCTCCTCGGTGGTCCCAAAAATATTGGTATAGTATTGATTGTGGGTTTAGCCGTAATGGGGCTTTGAGTGTTAAAATTAAATTAAACATTTTAAAAAAAGTGTGAATTTGCAAACTTGAAGATCAGGGTCAGGGGGGATTAAGTGTCATTTCATAAAGCCGCGGCTACACGTGTGATTTTTTGCTTGCACAGGTGATGCGATTTTTTGAAAATTTGTCGCGTCGCCAGCGCACGGTGGTGGCTACACGCGTGACAAATTTTGGTGACAAAATGTTGCGACAAAGATCGCGCGAGACTGGGTAAGTACTAATCAAAGGGCTCTTAAAGCCATCTCGTTAATGCGTTATAATGCAAGGTTATTAAAGAAAAGAATGTTTGTTGTGAAAGGTATTAGGTGGGGTTTTGTTTTTGACTATATTTACCTATCAAAGGAACTCAAGTTTTCCAATTCTTGTTCTTTTTTTTATTTGGTAAAGATGCTGTTGTAGGGCACCTTTAGAACAAGTGTTCTTTAAATAGGTACATGCAAACATTATATGATGCAAATCAGCCAATAGAAATTTGTGTTCATGAAATGGGCGTAGTTTTATTTTAGTAGCCATTTGTGTTTACTTTTGATTATTATTATTCTTTTTATTTTGCAAAAGGAGGAGAACCTGTGTCCCTCTGTTAACAACTTTTTTGTACAGCATTGGGGGATCTGCTGTTATCAGTGCTCCAGTTTTTCAAGACCCAAACGTAGAAGTGTCGGAGAGTGATGGTGTGGGTCGTGTGGTAATGTCACTTGGTGTTTGGGTAAAGGGTGCTGATTATGTTGATATGAATTCTGTTATTGAGTTTTTGTTTGTGTTCTCGCTAGCTTTTTAGTGACGTTGATGAATAGACTCAGTCTTGATGAATGGACTACAATGTCAGTTCTTGGATGTTTTGTTTCTCTGGTTTTACAACAAACTATGCAACCTGGTTCCCAGGGCTTTTCCGTTCGAGAGAGGGGCGGCGGGAAAAGGCCCTGGCATCGGCTGGTCACGTGCCCATCGGACACCTAAAAAACCTGGGTGTAATAAATTAGATGTGAAATCGAAGCTGCATAATCAAAAGCAAGACGGGAGTTACGAGAGTGTAAAATGGCTCATGATTTTAATGCCATTTGTTCCTTCTAGATGTTTTGAACGGGTATTCTACATTTAGCTGTTTATTAAGGAGGATTTTAGTGACTGTAGAGTGTAGACTGAATTTTAAAACTTTTCAAAAGCCGCTTGGAACGGACTACAGGTCAAGTCTCTGTCTGTCGGTTGTAGTTTCCTGTGGTGTCGCGCTTGTAGATTTTGAGCTCATTTTAGCGTCCTTTTTTGCCTGGCGGTTGTGTGTAAGTATTGGCACGTAGATTTTTATGTAGGAAAGGTTTGAACTTCTCTAAGTTTACTGTCTGAAATACCGGACATGACAGAATCTGAAATGACAGACTGAAATGATCTGTTGTCCATGAATGTCTTTCCTGCTATTTATGTCACGCTGGGCCCAGCTATTTTAGATTTGTCTTTGCAGGATTTAAATGTTCATGATCTAAGCTTTATAGCAGAGAGAGTTGTAGCTTAATAAGCTATTCAACTTGTAGTGAGTTGAAGTTTACCTCAGTCAAGGTTGTAATTTTAGCTTCCTTTCGTTACGCTCTATAGCAGTGTGGAGCTCGCTCCGTTGTCAATTTTGACAGTCTGGCGAGTGTGCTTCGTTTATCCCATTATTTCTCCGATATTTAAACGAAAGCGTTCACATTTAGAAATATTCTCAATTCAGCCAAGAGAAGAAAGTGCTAAAATTTTCAAATAATGCTTTCCAAAGAAATACACGTTAGAAAATTATGTCGAGCAGAATGGTTTGACCGTTCTCAACAAAAATATGCGTTGCTAAAAAGGTAGCAACTAGCAAATACATACCTGGCAACTGACGAGGTGCGAGAGGTGAACCGAAACCATGGTCTTGTCTGAATGAAATAGTGATCAATAGTGGCGTAAACAAAGCACTCGCCAGACTGTATTGACCACAGGGAGCCCATACAATCTGTTTGTGTAACATATGACCGTTTAATAGGAAATGTATGGGATTTACCTAAATTTCATATTATAGCGACGTATCGCCAAATGTATGTACTGATCAACGCTAAATAAACGTTAAATTACCTTATTTGTTGTGTGTTGTCGTCCTTTTGCCGTAAAAGTGATTTTTGAGCGATTTTGAAGGATTCTGAGTTCGCCGTTGACTGTGCGTCTAAGAGAAAGACTTTCTCTTAGACGCACAGTCAACGGCGAACTCAGAATCCTTCAAAATCGCTCAAAAATCACTTTTACGGCAAAAGGACGACAACACACAACAAATAAGGTAATTTAACGTTTATTTAGCGTTGATCAGTACATACATTTGGCGATACGTCGCTATAATATGAAATTTAGGTAAATCCCATACATTTCCTATAAAATTATAAACGGTCATTATGTTACACAAACAGATTGTATGGGCTCCCTGTGGTATTGACAACGGAGGTTTTAGGATAAACTGGCAGCGAGCTGCACAGAGATATAAAGCGTAGCGAAAGGAAGCTAAAATTAGAGCGTTGACTGAGACAAACTTCAAATTTCTACAAGTTGAATAGCTTATTAAGCTACGACTCTATGTGCTATAAACATTGGATCATGAAAATTAAAATAGGTAGGCCCAGCGTGACATAAATAGCAGGAAAGACATTTATGGCCAACAGATCATTTGAGATCCTGTTATGTCTGGTATTTCAGAGAGAAAAGTTAGAGAAATTCAAAGCTTTCCTATATAAAAATCTACATGCCAATACTAATCGAAAACAACACACAACCGCCAGGCAAAAAAGGAAGCTAAAATGAGGTCAAAATCTACAAGCGCGACACCACGGGGAGGGGGACATTGGGGATTCGCGGTGTTGCGGTGTTGCTTATTTTTTAATGCGGTGTTGCGGTGAATAAAATCCCAGCTTGCGGTGTTGCGGTGATCTCAAACCCTACGGTGTGCGATGTTTGCGCTTTAAAGTCTTCGGTGTTCGGTGGAACGAAATTATCTGCGGTGTTGCCGTTTCCTGTTTGACCCTTGTCAGATCTAAAGTTAGCCTCTATATGTTATTTATTCCTTACTTACTTATGAAAAGCACGTACCATTATGTTTAATTTGTAACAAAAAGCAGTCCAATACTGTCTAGTTAATCTTCAATACGCTGCCGGTCGCCAATCCTAAGCCCTTTTCATTTATAAGTTACTTGACAAAAATATGTATTGCGGTGACGGTGTTTCGTCGACTTTTCTTGCGGTGATGCGGTGTTCGGTAATTTTTTTTTGCTGTGTTGCGGTGTTCAGAGCCTCCCAATGTCCCCCTCCACGGGAAGCTACAACGGACAGACTTGACCTCTAGTCTGCTGCACGCGGCTTTTGAAAGGTTTTAAAATTCAGTCTACACTCTACAGTCAAAACATATAGAAGGAGCAAATGGCATTTAAAGCATGACGTAAGAGTCGTGCAGTACTTCCACCCCCATGTTACATACTGGCATAGGTAGTAATTTTGAGAGAACTGCAGAGTTTTCTCGCTGACGTGAAAATGGCGGGAAAATGGTGAACACGTGGTCATTTTTCGGTCACGTTTGCTATGGGCGCAGTTCTAGTAATTTGTTTTGAATGGAATAGGTAGTAATTTTGACAGAGCATGTGTATTCCAATATATGAGTATCGCATAAGACTTGGATATTAATAGAATATTTTACGAAATTTTATTGCGGTCGTGTCCGCGGGGGTCGTTAAGAAGACATTGTGAACACTATATTTTGAGGTTTATAGCAGACCGATCGCTAAGTACCAAATATGTGTTCAATACTTACGAACGACATCATACCGGAAATACACTTACCCACTGATCCACAACAACACGAAATGAAGCGGAAAGAATTTTAAACTAAGCAATTGAAACGATACTTCCGAAAAGAAATTTACTTAAATCGCAATTGATCTTCATTTAAACAAACATGCGCAATTTGTTATTATTCAAACTACCACACAATATCTTCTCAATTTTCCAGGGTGGCCGCTTAATAGAGGTTGGCCGCTTAATAGAGGTACGATATAAATTGGATAGGAATGGCAGTAAACATGATTTTATTGACTCTATATAGCAAAATGGTTTTAAAAAGTGAACATATATTAAGATAAATCCAAAATTCATTGTAACAAAACATCAAGTGGAAAGGTACAAAGGAAGAGCTGTTGTGAAAGGCGAGCGCGTAAACAGAGGGGCCGGCTATGGTTTAGAAATTCCATGGGAGTGCTGCTTCACAGGAGACGAGTTCTTAATTCAATGGTTAAAATCAAAACTTGAGGAGCAAGGATTTTTGTAGATTTTCAGTACAGTGGTAGTAAGGTTTTCCTGTACAGATTTTGGTTGTAACAAAATAGTGGGACAGCTCGATCTACTGTTGGCTATTGTTATGTTTGTATAGCGCCGGATGTGAAAAGTTTGCACGTGCACGCGGCTTGTGATTTGTTATAGTGGAGATTTAGTTGCAGTTGTTGCTTTCTTGTTGTTATCAGTTATCACCTTATATAATCTGTCACTATTTCGCTTGGAAAGATAATTTGCTGGCCGCTTCATATGGAATATAATAAAAAACCATATAAATAATGCACTTGCGAGAGCAAAAAGGTGGCCGCGGCCGCTTAAAAGAGGTGGCCGTTGAATAGAGGTATCAAATACAGCAGTTTACTGACAAATAAATCGGGACTTTGGAAAGTGGCTGCTTAATGGAGGGTGGCCGCTTAATAGGTGGCCGCTTAATAGAGGTCGGACTGTATTTTTGAAAAGCACGTACCATTATGTAGAATACTGTCTAGTTAATCTTAAATACTCTGCTGGTGGTAACTTGACAAAAAGATATATTGCGGTGACGGTGTGTTGTCGAATTTTCTTGCAGTGATGCGGTGTTCTGTAATATATTTTGGCGGTGTTGCGGCGATTCAGAGCCGGCAATCTCCCTCTCCAATAATATGATTACGAAATTAAATCAAATAAATTGGCACTTTTACACTCTATGTTTTTTTTTTTACCACTGAAAGAAAACAAAGTTCTGGTAGTCTAAAGGAAGATCTCTGTAACAGGCGATTGTGTTCTAAAAATGAGATTTTTCTTACTTCACACACCACACTTCCCGCTCTCTCCCCCTCCCTCCCCCTCCCTACACAGTAGGCAGCAGATATACTTGGACTACAATGGCTCGTGGAAGGCATGACGCACATGACACCTGTTTTGTAATCCTTAAGTATCCAACTAATCAATAATATTCTATAGACTTTAAAGAGCGCGAAAGGTGAATTTATGTTCGAAGCGTGCTGAAGTTTCATTGCGTTTATACTTGTAGCCACTTATTTGTTATTTTAAGGGCAGCTGTGGTGTTGGTTAGTTGTCAGAACAGCGTATGTCTATTTTTGCGATAATAGGGTTTGCCGATTGCGTGAAAGATGAAGGTTCAGATTGCACATATGGCATGTTATAGTTAGTCAATATGCTAACTATAATAACGTTTTCGCATTACTTTTTTTTTGTGCTAAGAAATTGGAGAATGTTTAAATGGGTTTATTAAATGCTTTGTGATGTATAATATTTTTTGAAAGTTGTTTATTTGTGGGTGGGCCGAAGTATCTACGCGTTTTCCGGTTTAAGATTACCGGTTTATCTTTGTTTTAAATGGAATAATTAGGTGCTTGTCAATGGTTGTTGAAGGAATGATTTAATGTTGTTGTGTGTTTGTATTCAAGGGATCTCAATAGATTAAGGCGAGCAGAAGAGGCGTAATTTTTTTTTAAGCTTTTCAGGTGAACGCGACAGACGATTGCGAAGCGCGAGATGAGCGGGGAGCGCGAGGGGAGAAAAAGTGATATTTCTCTGCACACGCTTGTTTGGATATGTTAAATCGACATCGCATTTATTGATTATTATTAAAGCGTGGTTTTCATGTAACTGTAATGACCTTGTAACTGCGGTAAGGCAAATTGGTAGTAGCACTAGGATATACTGGCCGTAGTTGTAGAGTGGAATGCGTAGCCTGCAGAATAGGCGTTATTTTGTTAAGCGTTTCAGGCGAGCGGAAGGAGATCTGATGAAAGTGCTTTTAATGATAAAACTTGAGTGACATGTTTTTAAAAAGACAGGTGGTGTAGCGATATGATGGGTAACAATATGCGGTGAAAATGGCTTTGGACTGTTCGTCTTCTAGTTTGTATGAAATTGTTATTTCGTAGACGGGTATACAGTTTTTGTTGCAGTTGGAAAGTTTTGAATCTTGCTGAATGACTATACAATAGTTATTACTTGGATGCGTAATAATTAAGAAACAGCTGTCATGAGCGTCATTGTTACTGTTACTAAGTGGAGATAAGCGATAAATTTTCTTGTTTTTTGGGGGTCTTCGAGTGCGTTTCATGAGTGCTTGGAGGAGGGGGGGGGGTAAGGGTCGTTCGTGAAGTAAGAAAGATGTGATGTTTAGAAGAGAATAGCGTCTTACAGAGACGTTCGTTTAGAATACGAGCAGTTTCTTTTCTTTGAGTGTTAAACAATATAGAGTATAAAAGCGGCAATTTATTTGATTTAATTTTATGGCTATGTTTTGGATTATAGAAAAAAAAATAGGAAATAGGGTGCAGATAGGCTGTTAGTGAGACGGTGGGGTTTTCTGAGTAAATTTCTTAAGAGTAGTGTAAAAATAGCATGATTGAACTTGTAAGTTAGATGCGTTGCTATAGAGCGATTTTTTTTAGCACAACTTAGCAAAGGATATAACGTGCCGTTGTCGGTCTTTTTTTAAGCGAAGATTTGCGTGTTAAACGTTGATAACAAATGTGCATGTGAGATTTCTCAGCTTCGTCGAGCGCGAAAAGTTGACTCGTTTAACTTTAAGCGAGTTGACTTTAAACGAATCGTAAAATTAACTCTTTTCACGAGATTTCACTTTGACATTCGTTAAGCGACATAAAAAATCGCTCCTCGCTGTTCATCATACCGGGTAGACAACGTATAGCAGAACCCCGGAGGAGGACTCGCATATGTGGTTGGGTGGGGGTGCTCGTCGTATCTTTTAGGGGTTAAAATTAGGGGATCTAGGTATCTTTTAGAATATATGATTAAAAAAAACCATTTCCCAGAAAATGGTATCTTTTAGTGTGTTCAGGGTTTCACTTTTTTTCCTGACGAGCACCTCCGCTTGACGACTTATAGGAGTCCCCCCCCCCCCCCCCCCCCTCCGGGAGCAGAATATTCTTACCAATTTTTCTTTTCACGATATTTCCGGTTGTCACTCGCTAAGCGACTTAAAAGGCAGAGCAAAATAGCATGTTCTTTTGAGAACAAGTCATATCTAGAATATTTGATGTCACTTTTAACGTGATTAGTAATAAGAGTGGTGTTAATTAGCTCCACGCAGCTATCAAATGTACTGAATAGGACAGCCTCTGACTCAGTTAAACTTCCCATATGACTAAAAAAAAAATTGCCGGATTGACCCCTTTCATAAAATAGAAGTCCGTATAAAGGTGAATATGATAAGTTCGTTTACCTACAGGTTGCAACTAATTTGATTGAACCTGCACTTGGCACCGGTAGCATAGTATTGGTTGACCCGTGTACTTTCGCTTTTGTGCTATTTTAAAACAATTAATAATTGCTATTACAGTTTCATTGTAACAGTACGCAAAAGACGCAAAAATTTAAGCCATTGAAGGCTTGCCGCAATTCCATTCAACCGTCATCATTATAAGCCAAAAAATCAACACAACTATGACATGTTTACCATACTATTGCACAATCAAACCGCTTGGCCAATCATAATGCAGAACGTAGCTAATACAGGAAATCGCCTGCTGCTGCTCTCTAGTTGACCTCTGATACGCTTGGTTAATTGCACGCTTACTTGTAACTCTAAAGTTTTCTTTCCACCAGTGATCGAGTGCATTGTTATTTAGAAGTTGCTGAAACCAATTCTGTGGTCGTGGAAATACCCAAGCCCTCCTTGGCGGCGAGCAAGTTCGTGGCGAGCTCCTAAATGTAAATAAAACGCCGACAAACCTTGAAGATAGCGTAGTTGAAGGCGTCTTCTTCGGTGTCTTCTCGCAAAAAAAAACTGCCGGATTGTTATATTTATCGAATGATAAGCAGGAGAATGACTGAAATTAAACTTACAAGATCTCGAGTCGTGTCATCCATGTCGATCTGTACGTTTTCGCGCGTAAACTGCACTGTCAGTGAACTCATATCTTATTATATTTTACCCTGGGGAGTCTTTTACTGTGTAACCGCATCCCCAAGAGTAAGATGAAACCTGAGATAAACCGAACCCAAGCCATTAATCCTTGGGAAGGCCCCAAACCCAAGGTGTGTGTAACCACAACTCAATAGAAAAAAACGCAAAGATCATGCTATTTTGCTCTGCCATACCGCTCATATTAACACACAAACTTTCCTGTCCCATTTAACCCTATTCGGCCTGGGGGGGGGGGGGGGGCAACAAAGTGCCCGCGCTAACTTTGAACGTTCATAACTTCTTTAATATGTATTCAAACGCCATCAAACTTTGTGACTTTTCCTAAAATTTATCTGGCAACAATTTTGTATGACAATTATTTGATCATGTGACTTGATGTTTCCATGGCAACAAGATTTTGACAGCCATGTTTTTTGAAATTTGCATATTTGTACCTTTGAATGAAGAAAAACAATGTTTATTTGTATAACGTTTATATTTTTACGTCATTTAGCGTTTATTTATTGGTTTTAATTAATTTTGAGTCAATTTGGACGGTTTTTATGAGGTTTTACAAAATTTTAGAAATCCAAGATGGCGGATCCAAGATGGCGGCCGTGTAACTAATTACCTAATAACTACGTCATATGACGTCATCGTTCCATTGTGCGGACCGCAAAGGAGACAGTTTCGGACGTACTATGTACCCTCTAAGTTTCATTGTCGTAACCTTAATGTTCTTGAAGTTACGAAGGGGGGGCACAATGTGCCCCCCCCCCAGGCTCAGGAACTCAAAAAAAGCCCAGGCCGAATAGGGTTAACTTTGTTATAACCTCTCCATTAGTAAAATACACCGTGAAATTCTCAAACTACGTTTCCCAAGAAAACGCATTTAACCTATTTTTACCCTTTTAAAGTAGCTATAATGGCTTTACGACAAATGATTGAAACTGATAGGTAACGTGAGATATCGAAATTTAACAAGGACTAATACCTTTGCGGTAACGTAATGTGAGATATGACAAGTTCATCACAAGTTCTGACATCCCAATACCCTAGGGAAATTAACAATAGGTCCGGGGGTGCTCCCCAAACATTTTAGTGGCAGTATGTGACGCCCTTCTTGAAATCCTAACCGCTTTAACCAACCATATCCTCAATACCCTAATATAGCTTCTATAAGAACGAACAAGAAACCCCCCCGGACAAAAGTCCACAAAATTTTGTTAACAACTTTTGTCCCTTTTTAGTACTCGACTCCGAAATCTCGCTTAATGCGCAAGCGCATTAACGAGATAAAAAGTAAACAAATATGGCGGACGAAGAGATATTATTTTTGTCCGCCGCAGCTCTGCATTTAATGGACGACGATGCTGAGAAAAAACGGAAAAAAACCTAAACGTTCAACGTGGGTTCGCCCATGGCTGGCGAGAAGAGAGGAAAGAGGTTTTTACCATCAGTTGTTGTGTGAAATTTCAGCTGAAGATACGCCGGCCTTCGCGGAGATCCTGCGTGTCAACAAGACGCAATTTCGGTGCCTTGTCGACACCTTAACGTGCAAGTTGTTGAGAAGAGATACAGTAATGCGTGACAGTATCAAACCAGACGAGATGTGTGCTCTCGCCTTACGTTTCTTGGCTACTGGGGAATCTTTTCGCTCGCTGCATTTTCAGTTTAGACTTGGCAGACAGATGACGCGAGGCAATCGATGACGTTTGCAAAGCAATCTACGAAGAAATGGGTCCAGTCTATCTTAAAACCCCAAATTCAAGAAGAGAATGGGAGCAAATTTCTGCAAAGTTTGAGGAGAGGTGGAACTTGCCAAATATTATTGGGGCCATAGATGGCAAAATAATCATCCTCGAGCAACCAATTAATTCTGGCTCTAGGTACCATGATTACAAGGGTTGCGACAGCATTATTTTAATGACTGTTGTTGGCCCTGAGTATGAGTTCCTAAATGTTGATGTAGGACTGAATGGCAGGACGTCAGATGGTGGGAACTGGTCCAGAAATAGTTTTCGAAAGGCTCTCGAGGATGAAAATAATCCATTGGAAATTCCTCCTTCCAAACCGTTACCTGGCAGAAACAAGAGCCTCCCCCATGTCTTTGTAGGTGACGATGCATTTGGGCTGACATCATATTTGATGAAGCCCTATCCACAGATTGGACTGACGGAAGAGAAGCGAATCTTTAATTATAGACTTTCAAGGTGCCGAAGGATTTCAGAAAATGCATTTGGCATCCTCTCAAGTCGATGGAGAGTGTTTAGAAAGCCACTTCTCCTGCAGCCTACCCGTGCAACATCTGTAACCCTTGCTTAATTCCCTTAGGCCCAGTTCAAACGTCGAATCTTTCATGCGTCGAATCAAATGGATTCGACGCATGGAAGATTCGACGTTTGAATCAATTGAATTCGACGATTTTGATTTGGGTCGACCCAAGTGTTAAATTCCACCGGTCCGGTCGCATAAAACCACTGAAGTGCGACTCCGATTCAAACGTCGAACGACGAATCAAATGCATAAATTATTAATTAAAAATATACACTCGTTAGAGCCAACATATATATAAAAAAATATTTGTTTCACAACGGGATTGTTTGTGCGGCCTGTCACCCCTTGCTACTTCCCGCTAATTTTCCCCCGAGAATAGTTGGTATACATCAAGGATAGCAAAATGCTTCGGCGCTCTTTGGAAACGAACTGTAGCATTCATAAGGTGGTCGGAATGCATTTATTATTGTTTGGCGATTCTCGGAAGATGTGGAAAACATTCATACGTTCTTCGGAAAGCTTCTATAAGTCTTTGATATATTAATTAACTTATGCTCTGACGTCTTAAAAAATTACGGTTATGTAAAATTGGTATAATTGAAAAAACAAATTAACTGAGATCTGTCAAAATTACCTGAGACTGAGAAATGGCTGAAATTTTAACTGATAGTTGAGAAATGGCCGAAAAGTTAACTGATATAACTGAGATTCCAGTACCCCCATCCAGACCCTCTTCTACAGATATATACCGTATTATGGTTCGGAAGGCGTCCATTGTAGCGAAAGTGGAATGGAAAAGTTTAGCCTGCATTTTTGTATACCCTTGTCACTTTGAATGGCGAAAATTACCAGTGATTTTCGCCAGCGGTCCTGATCGTCATAGAAAACATCGATATATAGCATGTTAAATATCAGCGAAA